>PVJX010019912.1:0-33560 GCA_004027295.1 Dolichotis patagonum
TCCTATTCAATATAAATACAACAAATTAGTAATATTCCGAGGCAGGCTTGCCCAACTGGACTTGCCTTCACTTTGTCCATTTCAGATCCTAACCCTTCCTGATTCCATTTTTCTCAGGGTAAAATTAATTGATGCATGTGATCCCCAGGGTCTGTTCCTTCCTTGACATTTAGGATATTGAGGCAGATGACTTTTCCTTTGAAGAGAATCACTTTAGAGGTATCCAGAGTAGAAAGAGAGGTAGGCTACTACCCCACACCCACCTGCTGCCCTCCTGAGTTGTGAGGGAAGTACTGAGTCCTCCTCATGGGCTACCCTGGGTCTGTTTTTTCTGTTGCAGATTTGTACCATAACCTGTGCATTTTCCTTGCCCGGGAGACAGATTCTGTGTTGTTGTCTGTGGGGTGAGTTTCCAAGACACTCCTCAGCATTTCCATGGGAAGGACAAAGTTTGTGGGGGAAGGTCCTGGGAGAGGGTCCCTGGATAATTTTCGAGCAGAGAAGAGGCTCTGAGCCATTAGACACTCGTGCTCATGTTCTCAGGACACAGGTTCAACTCCATTTGAAGAGCACAAACCTGGAGACCTGCCTGTTGCAGGCAGTGTACAGATCAGCCTTGGGAGAGCCCCTAGCTCTTCACACTGAATGAGCTACTCTGGAGTATTACATTGTCAATTAGTAAGACATAAGAAGATGTACCATGGTATGTGTGAATTTTATTAGTATGATATTAAGTTAAATAATTAAAAAATTGCACAAAGCCTGGTGCTTAATAGTGTTTAAAACAATTCAAATCAAAATATTACCTTTTAGGAAAACACATAGTTAAAACAAATCAATGTAAAAACAAAAGAGAAAGGATGATGCATCCAGCATTGGAAGTAACCTTGCTCTATGTAGAGCCAGCACTGAGATGGGAGAAGTCAATGTGGCTCAGAGCAGTTCTGATGAAATGGTTGGTGGAATGATCAGCCAGAGCCAGAGGAATAGCTTAGGATTGCCAGAGGCAGTAGGTGATGCCTGGGAGGAGACAGCTGAGAGACACTGAAAAAGAAGAGATTTTTTGGCTCTCTACTTTCCTTTTTATGGATGAAAGCTACTTCAGCTTGACTTTAATCTTGTCTTTCCTATTGCCCTATTGGCAAGTAGTGGGACTGAACCCTGAGCATTGCATCTTGTGATCAGTAGAAGACAGACTGAGTAAATATTGCAAGAATATACACTGCGGCACAAAGTTTTATGAGGGCAAGGGGATTTAGACAAATTGGTCTGTAATTTCTGTGTATGTGGCATTACTGTCCAGTGGAAAATATCCTGGTCTTATACTTGATGGGTGAAGAGGGCCTCAACTTTGTTCAGGAACTGCTGAGTTACTCATACAGCTGGCATCATCTTGCATAAACATCCAGTCCTTCTGGTGGGAGGAAGGATTTTCAGTGCTTGAGCTGCTGAAAAATCAGGATGATAGGGTAGAAGAGGCTTACACCAGATGTAAGGGGCAATAGGCCAAGCTAACCCAGTGTCATAGACTTGGGCAAAATATTTCTTAAATGATCAATATGTCTATATCCCAAGCTGAGTAGAATATATTTGAAAATAGATTAAAGCAGCAAAGATAACAGTCATACTACAGAAACAGAAATGTCATACCTTTTGTCTCACTTTAGAGTTGCTAAAGCCAGTGGGGAATTAATAGTATGCTACTCAGATTTGTGAACACCAAAAATAGTTAATTCAAATTTACTGATATCCAAAGAAACCAAAAAGCAAAGTTTTTCACTTGGTGAGAATTTCTCATTTTTTGCAAACCTTTATTTTGACTTTATCAGGGCCACATGATGAGTGTGTTGGAACATGCCATGATAACAAAGTGTACTCTCATAGTCTTTTTTTTAACTGTAATTTGTTTTGTCATTTCAGCCTTGTGTTTCTCCACTGTTCAATGATGGTTGTCCCTAACTGATTCAGGACCAGTAGGAGTCCCATTTGCAATTTTTGGTCAACCATTTCTAGTTCTTCTAAAGCCAATAGCTTTCAACTTGCAATCTTGTATGGGTTTTGTGCATCAACGGGAGCACAGAGTATGAGCTGGGGAAACCTAGAAACCTGAACAGCCAGGATTTAGCCAGGCTATTCATAATAACATAGGAAGACAATAAGGATACCTATAGTTACTTCTTAGGGTGTTCACGAAGACTTCATTAGAGAAACTCTCCTCAGGGTTATAAAGAACACTACTCAGACATGGCACATCTATATACTGTACTCTATTCCCTCTTTCCTCCTTAGGTACCGGAAGCTTCCTGATCACCATTACCCTGTTGTTACCAAAGACTGTCTGAATGCCACCATCCACTTCCTGAAGATTCTGAAAACATATGGTGTGGACCCTTCCCGGGTTGTGGTCTGTGGAGAAAGTGCTGGAGGTGGGGCTGCAGCCCTGGTCACTCAGGCCTTGGTGGGTCGCAAAGATCTTCCCCAGATCCGGGCTCAAGTTCTGATTTATCCAGTTGTTGAGACCATCAATTTCCAGTTACCATCCATTCAGCAGTACCAAAATGTTCCATTCCTTACCCGGGACTTCTTGTTGATGTGCATTTGTAAATATATGGCTATTGACCTCTCCTGGCAAGATGCCATGCTGAAAGGTTCTTGTATACACAAAGATACTTGGAAGAAATACATGAAATGGTTCAGTTCTGAAAATATCTCCAAGAATTTCAAGAACAAAGACCTGGATTCCCAGTTTCCTGGGCCTTTTAATGAGGCTGCCTATCTGGAAACCAAGCATATGTTTGAGGCAGAAAACCAACCTATCCTAGCAGATGATGAGACCATTGCTCAGCTTCCTGAGGCCTTTCTGGTGAGCTGTGAGCATGATGTCATCCGTGATCACACCTTGCTCTACAAGAAGCGCCTGGAAGACCAGGGAGTCCCTGTGAGCTGGTACCATGTGCAGGATGGATTTCACGGATGTGCAGTATTTTTCGATAAGAAGCCTTTCTCCTTCCCATGCTCACTGAAAATTTTGAATGCTGCAGTCCATTACATAAAGGGCATATGAAAGTAATACTTGGGCCTTGAGTAGTGTAGGGTCAGAATACCTCTACCACAGCAGGGGATTCTACTGAATTCTACTTACTGCAGAGGAATATGCTAATGCATCATGGCCCAGCAAGGGAGAATAAAATGAAGTGAAAAACTGTCTTTGCTTTCTAGAAAATAAAACTATTTCTTTTCAGTACTACTAGTATTCAGTTGTCAGTATTCTGACAACATTATCATTAAGAAATAAATATTAAAGAGGAGAAAATGTCTAAAATTTCATCAAAGAGTTAACTCATAAGGTTGCTGTGGAATAAGTGCCAGCACTGCCTTGTCCCTGTCCATGTTGGAGGAGGAGTTAGTGAATTCACTCGCTGGGGTCAAGTCCCTGGTCATGACCCAAGTCAGAGTGTCTCCAATTCAGCTTGAGAAATGATCATGCAAGTTGTCCCAACTTGTACACAGCCATCCTCAGGGTGTGCTACAGGATTTAGAGGAGTTTTGGGGAAAGACATACACAGGGCATAGGCAAGGGCAAAGAAAAGAAGAAATGATGAACACTGGGGAGTCAGGAGTTTTACCTGGACTCAAGTATTTTTTTTTTGAGACAGGGTCTTCTTATGTAGTTCAGAGTGACAATGAGCTCACAATGGTGCCCAGGCTGGCCTAGAAGTTGTGATAATCCTCCTGCTTGCTTCTCTTGAGTGCTGAGATTACAGGCTCATGCTACAACTCTTGGCTGGACTCAAGTCTTTAATTGGAGTTCCTCAGGCAGATTTCTGTCACCAAAAGGAGTTTCTCAGAGCTAACGCTGTGTTGGTAAGCTCTGGATACCATGTGGGACCTTGAAAATGTATTTTCTGAATGAGGAAGGATGAGTTCTTTTCCCTAATAAGCTTTGATGCTGTTCTCACTTCTACAGAGCACTCTCCCTTGATCCCTTGCTTTAGTGTCAGTATCTTTGCCTACAGGAATAAGGATTCTCTAACCATTATTCTGGTTAGACCCATAGTAGCTGCCTGGGCTCATGTTTATGTGATGCATCTGGAAAAACCCCATGCAGCATTGCTGGCAAGGCCCACTGAAAGGAAGGAGCTGGAGAGTCTCCTTTCGATATGACCATAACCTGTCTGGCTGCCAAAACTTTTACCTGTGACTGACAGAGAAACAGAAGGATGTTCCATACTGGTTATGGTCCCTACAATGAGCACTAGTCTTCACAGAGAACTGGTTTCTTGGATTCTCAGCAGACATCATGACTATATTTTATCAGCTGTCATAGAAGGAGTATAAAATTTCTATTTTCATCTAACAGTAAGTAGAATAACAGTAAGTAGCATATTGTACACAGCCCACATCTGTTATCTCACAGTTTGTAAGGGCTAGAAGTCTGCACATGACTTGTCTGAACTAAACTTATGGTTCCATGGAGCATGCCATTGAGCTGTTGGGTGACAGTCCCATTGGACACTCAAGCAGGAAGGTTTGTATCCAAGCTCATCAGATTGGTGGCAGAATACACTCTGCTCAGATTGAAAACTGAAGAAATCAGTGTTCTGTTAGCAAGAGGAATCCACCCTCGGCTTCTATATTTACTCAGTGTCATGTCACAAAAGCTTAAATGGTGCTTAGTTCTTTAAAGCAACCACAGAGAGACAAGTGGGACCCATCGGCCAGCAGATCCAGTGTTAATATAATCAGAAACACAAGGCCCACCGACTCTGTGACCTTTGACACATCCTGTCAAAAGGGAGTCACAGGTCTTGCTCATACACAGGGATCACATGTGTGAACTGCATAAGTAAAGATCAGGGGAGCACTGCAAAATATGCCCTATGGAGAACACCACAGAAAGTGACTGAAGAATTGTGAAATTGTCATCCTCGGATACACACATGAGCTCTACCTTCTAGTGTTTTTGACAGCTCCTTTACCCTAGAAAACTTCTTTCCACTTCCTCATCTTTACTTCCTTTTTCCACTGAAATCCTTCCCATCTTTTCCCCAAGAGTTCACTGGGTCTTTGTGTAGCCTCTTCCCAGATTATTCAGGACAGCCACTCTGCCTTGGAGTATTCTTGAGAACTTTAATATCCATGACCCTGACTGAATCTCAGTCCAGGAACCTTGAAGAAATCATAGCCACATTTCAATGAGCCAGACAACTGAATATTAAAATGGACCATTTGATAAGTAGAAATGTCAGGATTATGGGATTCTTTTGAAGGCTTGGCCCAAAGAGAGGTCTTTTTTGGTCTAATTCCATCATTTTATTATGGGCGAAATATGTCCTCAACAAGAATATAATTCACCCAAGCTTGGAAAGTTTCAGAGTGTGGAAAGTTAGAGGCAGTGCAAGAAAATCAGAAGGGTCAGGTGAGCTCACACAGGCTTTGAGAGCCATAAACAGGAAAGCAGAATTAACCTAAGCCTGTTAAAAAATTTTAGTTTCTAATCAGGGAAACAGCAAGGCCCATCTAAGGTGGGCCTATCTTTGACATGACATCAGAAGAAGTTCACAGGTCTTGCTCTCTCTCTCTGTCTCTCTCTTCTCTTTCTCTCTCTCTCTCTCTCTCACACACACACACACACACACACATCACATCACATCATCACATGTTGTGTGAATAGTATAGGTGGAGGTCAGTGGGCCTCAGCAAATTCTTACTTGTGCAGGTTTGTGTTTTGGAAAAATTGCCCTAGAGGAAGGTGGAAAATATGGTGCCAAAGATCAAATGAGAGAAAATGCAATAAAAATGCTCTCCAGCTACCTTCCAATAAAAAAAGAATGAAAAATTTAAAAAAAGATATGTAAATAAAACTAAGGAATTAGAATGCCTCAAAGCATTAATGAATGAATGGTGGGTTGTATCATTGGGAAAGATAGGACAGAGTTGGAATTTAAGAGGGAAAGGGATTGCAAAGTATAAAAGAGGAGCAGAGTATTACAATGGAAACCATTTTCTATAGGCATGTGATCAAAACATCATGGGGTCACATTTTTTGATGTCCAACTCATGGCACATGTGATTGTGATGAAGTACTTAACCCTTTGAGTCTTGATTCCCTCATCTATAAAATGAGTATATAGTATCCACTTAACTGGTTCTTGTGGTGATTAAGTGAATGAAAGTTATTGATGCATTGAAAAAGTTCATATCTCAAATACATGTCTGAATCAGTGAAGGCACACCCAACATGGTCTAATCTTCCATCCCTGCTTGTGCCTCACTGGTTCATGAGCGGAAGAGTGGTGCCATTTTGTGGGTTGGCTATAGGGTGACATATGGGGTGACACATTGCCTGACAGTGGTGGAAATCATTCAGCCTTGGATGAAGAGCTTTGTCTCTGTTCCTTTCTTGTGAGTTGTACAATGAGCCACTGTAAACATCATGGAATGATCAGCACACATGTTCTGAGTCAGTTCTGAGGTCAGAAGTCTAGGATGTCTTCATGGACATATTCCTTTGGAAGCTTTTATTACCATGCATATTTTTCTCTTTTCCAGCTTTCAAGCACAAATGTTTCTTGTCTGGGGCCCTTTTTCCCTACTCAAAGCCAGCAGTAGCACAATATTTTTCCTCCATTGCCTACTGCATGTATCCTTCTTCACATCTTCTCTGCCAGTGAACTTTCTGAGTCTGTGAGAACATTTGTGATTATATTGTGCCCACACAGGTAGTCCAACTGATCATTCTCTTTCAAGATTCCTAACTTAATCATATCTCTCATCAGATGCAAAACCTTTTTTGTTGTATGAGGGAACTATCACAGTATCTTGGGAGCAAGAAATTGACATCCTTGACAGGTGTTATTCAGCATTTTCCAGCTTCTAACACTGGCACCATGACCACTTTGTGCCTTGCTTTTGGAGAAGGTGTTGGGGTGAGGCACAGAGTCTGGCTAATGTCCATGGAACATACATGTAATCCAATGGACCACTGAATCTTCTGCAGTAGATTCTCTTGAACAGATCTGCTTGTCATCATTTTGTAATATTTAGCCACATACCTTGGTCTCCTTGCCACCAGTCCTGTTTTAAGTTCCTAACCATCCAGTGAAACCATTACTAACTTCATGAATCCAGAGACAATCATACTTCTGACCACTGTCTACTTCAGCCCAATGGACAACTGAAAGCACAGCCCATTGAGATTCTTTCTCCTTGATATTCTTCAGGTCCACTTGTGAGTGGTTATAATGCTGCAGCCACCACACTCCAGCCATGCCTGATTACGATGACCCTCTTTTGTAGTGGAAGTTTGGTAATGATTTTACTTTTGTTGCAGATTGGGCCATATAGAGTAAGGTTGCTGAACACAGAGATCTCTGCCTGTGTTGGAAAAGGGCATATGCATGGTGCTCTGAAGTCAAGATAATCACAATGGAGGCAACCAAAGGACATGGGATGCTGACACTGTGTATTCCAGAGCAATAAATCTGCCAACGTTAGAGATAAGACAGTTTTCTTCATTGGCAAAATTTACTACTTGGATAAGCCTTTGAGCTGACTCCCAAGGTCCTGTTCAGTTCCCACGCTGGCCTCAGTCTCTTCTTTCCTTGTTTGAAAACCAAATAAATATGGGCTTCCTGGAGAAGTTGTCTGTCTCAATCCCCAAGAAATCATGAATTGCATTAGAGGAGTTTGACCTTCCTGGAGCCCTTAAATAATATCAATTGTCTCTTTTATTTAAGCCATTTGCCACTCATTCATTTAGGAGGTTGTAGGTCTGGTCAATCTGCAATACCTTTGAGACCTGGCATCCTCACAATCTATTTTATTACATAAACTCCTTTAGCAAGTGAATTTAACAGGGTACATATGCAGAAAGAATTCACAAATTGGGCATCCAGAAGAACCAGAATAGGTTCCAAGTGATTCTGGGCCATGTTGTTACTGGGAAGCTAGGTCCTAAAATGTTAATTTCCTGGACAGGTAAAAACTCTCAGGGCTTTGTGTCTTTGATGAGGTTTCTGACAAGAAATTTAGTCCATCTTAAGGAACACAGAATCAGAGAAGAGAGAAGGAGGGAAAGAGGAAAGGAGAGAGGGAGAGAGAGAGAGAAAGAGAGAGAGAACAATAATCAACACTCAAGCATGAAGGTGGGTAAGTGACACAAAATCAGTGGCATTTACTGAGGCCCTGAGTTTCATTTATATGAATAACTGGGTGGGTTTTATTTTATGATTAACTAGCTTTTCTGAAGAATGTCCTCTCCTTCCTCTGAAGTCATTGTTCTTTTACAAGGAAAATGTGTTGACCTACTATGTCCTTGTTTACTCCCTGGGTGAATGTGTCCTGTTTAGTTTGTTTTGTGACTTTCAAAATTTTCCAGCTGCTCATGAAAGGTCTGCACTTGATGAGGGCCCTGAACCTTATGAGTGTGTTCAGAAGTTGTAATATTATCTTGAGATAAGGCAGAAAATGGCAGATTGATAAGTAGCAAGGTAAAGAGCCTCTCTGAGAGAAACAGCTCAGATGCTAGAATTTAACACCATGAAGAAGACCAGATGAAAGCTAAGGGATTCTCATGACCCAGGAAGAAACTAAGGAAATAGAAAGAAGGAAAAAAAGAAAAGAAAAATGTGGACATAAGGCTGAAGCCAGATATGCTCTCACCAGAACCGGTCCCAAGCTGTGCTAGGTGCCTTGGAGTCAGACGACTCATGGTTGCTCTGATGTTAGGTATTGGTGAGCCTGAGGCCCTTGTTGGTAGGATGCATTGCAACAGAGAATGGAGCTAGTATGGAGATCTGCACTAACCCATGGTGAGTGCTTGGAATTTGGTCCTCCTGCAGGAGGGGGTGACTGGCTGGACAACATATTGGAATTGGGCAGGATGGGCCTGAACTTGGAACCGCAGTAGTTTCAGTTTGCTGCTCCTGGCCCAGAGCAGATTGGTGGGATCTGCTTGGGCTGGGTCACACCCCTGGTTGGGACCCAATAGACAGGTACAAAATTGCCCCCGAAATTGTCCCGAACCAGTTTTGTCCATGCAGCACAAACTAATGTGGTGAAAGCCCCCAATGGTTGACTGGTTCAGAGGGGAGGGACCAGACTACACCACTCTTGCTTCCACTTCAGTAATCAACAGCAAACTGGAGAGGGCAGCAATCCCTAGCTAGCATGCTGCAGAAGAACTGTAACCAATATGGAAAGAACCTGGGACCTCTAGCATACACCTGCCTGGAAGAAACCAGAAACATGACAGGAAAGAAATAAGAAAAAGCCTCCAGCCACCAACCGAGGGAATATGGGTCCAGGAGAGGTAGATAAGGAAGAGATTGAGGGCAGCAAACATGCAATACTGGACTTGGCATCAGCTGACATAAAGAAATATCTTCGTGACATTATAGAAGAACTCAAAACAAAAATACTAATACAAGTAAAGCAAGAAATAAGAAAATTAATAAAAGAAATACTAAACACCTCTCAAGAAGACACAGATGGAAGAATGGAGGAACACAGAAAAAGAAGGGAAACCTTCAATGAAGAATATTTAAAAAATCTAGAATACATGAAACAGATTCAAAGATATTACCAGGAAATTAAAAACTCCATTGAAAACTATCAAAATTGCTTGAAAGAAACTAAAGATAGACTATCAAAAACTTGAAGATAGGTTTGCAATGTGTGATCATAAAAGGAAAGATCTCTTGAAAATAATATGGACACAGGTAGTAACAATACAAAGGCTAGAAGATGACAAGAGGATCTATAATTTAAGAATAAAAAATATGAATGAAGAAGCAGGAGTAAACACAAAGGAAATACAAAAGCTATTCACAAAAATAATTAAGGAAAACTTCCCAAGCATGGGAAAAGGAAATGATATTCAGATGTATGAGGCATATAGAACACTAGTCAGCTATAACCAAAATAGATCTACACCCAGACATATAAAATCAAGATCCCAGAAATTCAACATAAGAACAGAATATTAAAAGCTGTCAGAGAAAAGAAACAGATCACCTATAAAGGAAAACCCATCAAAATCATGACAGACTTCTCAACAAAAACCATCAAATCAAAAGAGCTTGGAGCAAAGTATTCCAAGCCCTGAAAGAAAATAACCTCCAACCCAGAAGGGTTGATGTACCCTGCAAAATTGTCTCTCAGAATTGATGGAGAAACAAGATGCTTCCATGAGAAAGAGGAACTGGGGGAGTTGTGGCCACCAATCCAACCCTACAAAAAATACTGAAGGACATTCTAGAGAGAAAGAGAAAAAAGGGCCATGATTTTGAAACAGTGTCAGAGGGAGCTCACTGAATGGAGCAGTGGAATGAAGAGGAAAATTAGACAAGCAATGGCAGAAAAATACCATAGCAGAGATGAGGCAGAGATGCTTCCCTATAATCTCTAATGTAGATGGTCTTGATACACTAACAAAAAGAATCACAGGCAGTGTAGATCAGGAGATAGAGTCTATTGAGATGCTCTGTATAGGAAACATAAGCTGAAACAGGGTTATGGATTGAAAGTCAAAGATGAGAAAACAATAATCTATGTGACAAGGAACCAGAGAGAAATAGGGGCAGTTCATCCAGCAACTGCAGATAGGTTGGAAAGACATGACACTTTTGTGCAGTGGAGAACTACTTAGCTATAAGGAAGGAAACCTTTGACACTTTTGTAGATAAAGGAATACAACTTAAGATCAAGCTAAGGGGTAAAAAAAGTTCAAAACCACTTAGGTAAATAGCAGCTTGCCCCCATAATCTAAAAACTAAAGGAGTTAGTGGGACCCAAAATGTACAATGCACCCTGTAAAAGGGAAAGGGAAGGAACTGTCTACAAAAGGAAGGCAGAGTACATTGTTAATAGTGTGTCAGGATTTAAAATCTATATTATTCTCATTGCTCTGTTTAGTTTGATTATATTCTGCTTCAGTCTGTCTATTTGTACTAGATTTGAGGGTACAGACAGCTATTCCAAAAATAGCAGGATATATTACAGTAACCATCCTTAATTTCCTATTAACTTAATCTGAAGCTCTGTAATACACTGTCTTATTAAGACTGACCTTATTTGAATCTGGTTTGTTAGATCACTGTTTTGTCTTGACTGATTTTATTCAAATCTGTTATGTTTGACAGTATCAAATCTGAGAGTATAGGCAAATACTCTGAAGATGACAAGATTCACTAGGATACCCACTCTGGTTTGACTATTACCTGCTTTTGAAGCCTTATAATGTCTCCAACGTGTTGTTTTTATTAATATCGTTATGTACTGCTATGTTCAATTATACTATGCCTGATGATATAGACAATTCTATTTAAGATAACAAGAGACATTATAGTAACCATTGTAGATAGCTTGTATTGTGGTTTTATATGTCTTTTTTGTTTTGTGTTTTTCTAGGAATTTGTTTTGTTTTGTCTTGTTTTGTTTTGTTTTTCCCTCTAATACAGAAAGGATAAGTAGACATATAGAGACTCATGCATGTGTAGAACTTCTAAACAGTTTATGAGAATTGATTGTATAATGCATGATGGAATTAACAGCTACTTTGAAGAAAAAGAGACACTAGGGTACCCAGTGCTGATTCTGTAGTGTCATGATGTGAAATCCAGAAATACTATTATTCATTGTTCAGAGTGATTTTAGTCTGTTTTGTTTAATTTCAACATATGTGAAAGTATGGACAGCTAGTTTGAAGAGAATGAGAAACATTATGGTAGCCATTATTGACTACTCTATTGTTTGGTCTTGAGGACCTAAAATACCTTCATCATCCTGTTCTGATCAGTTTTATACTATTTTGGTTTGTATGAATTTGCTGTATGCGAAGATATGGACAACTATTTGGAAGAAAATAAGAGACAATATGATAGTGAAGATATCCGGTTGTCTTGCTTTGAAATCTGTGTCTCTTACATTGTTTTCTTATGATCTGTTTTTTCTGTTTTGTTATGTTTAATTTTACCCTCTTTAAAATAAAATTTAAAAATATCTTGAGATAAATTTGGAACCACATCCTGGAGAAGATTTTAGCTATAGATAATGACAAAAAGTAAAAGAAAAAAGGGGAAAAATCATGTCTTTGCTTTTAACACGTCTCCATAGGGCTCTCAGTGTCTATTTTGCTATGTAACAATGTGATCAAACAACTTTTAAGGACAAAAAGGAAAGGGACAATTTAAAGAAAGTCACAACCTTTTCCATTTACCATGAAAAAAGGTCAATAGTCTTAGTCCTGTTTGGATTTGGGACATCAATAACATGTCAACTACTTCAAAATAACCACAATATGCCTAGAACTTATTGAACTGTTTCCATAAGCACAAATATTGGTTTTACAGCAATTTCAGGCCATATTTGAATCTTCTGAGAATCTCAGGGAACCTGTATCATATGACCAGCAGGCTAATATACTCTTTGGACACTGTGTCAATTGGTGTTCTTGAAATTTTGGTCCCACTTAGTGGACCCCAAAACTTTGAATACCACTTCTCTTTCCACAGCCTCACGTGCATCTTTAGGACTGCATTTCCTATGCAGAAGTCACATGTTAACATTCATACTCTCCTAAAATGCAGTGTCTTACATTCCTCCTGAGAGGAAGCTTGAAAGGACTTGACATATTGAATAAATCCCACATGGCCTTCAGTTGTATCCTGGTTGGTTCTAGGTTACTTCCAAGATTTGTGAATTGATGGTAACAGTACTTATATTTCCTCTTCATGGACATGGTAGAGCCTGTGAAATTGCTAACATATCCTGTTGTACTTGGATCAGTGGCTGTGTTGAGAGAGAGAGAGAGGGAAAAAGAGGAAGAGAGAGAGAGAGAAAGAGAGAGAGAGAGAGAGAGAGAGAGAGAGAGAGAGAGAGAGAGAGAGAGAACAATAATAAAACAGGTGCAGTGGGCCACTTGGATTCCCAGTGTGACCCTGGAAGAAAAATCACTTATTCAAAAACAAAGTGAAAAATTAAAAATTAATTCATTATTTTTCTTTCTCTTTTTCTCTCTTACTTTTTCTTTCACTGGTTTTATGGGAAGATTTGGTTTAATCTCCTTTAAATATTTTTCCTTTATTTTGCTCTTGTTTTCTTCTTTTCATTGTTTTTTCCTGTTACTATTATCTAATGCTATAAATTTACTTTTACTCCTCAATAGGATCCTCTCTCTCACTTCTCTCTCCTAAATATCTCACCTAAAAAAGTGGAAGTGGTTGGATCATGGGACAGAGGAAAAAGCCTATACTTAGCCATGCCCAGTGGGCCACCACTGACAATCAATATTAACTAAAAAGGTTTGCATACTAACAACAAAGCCTTCTACTAAAATCAACCCATAAGAGGGGAGCACCAAGGTAGCAGAGTGGTAAGCAGCAGAGAAAGAGCCTGTCTGAGAGTTGCTGTCCAGAAGCTGAAATATAACAATCTGAGGAAGACAAGGAAGAGAGAAGTGGGATCCCTGGGCCCAGGAAATATCTGAAGTGTGAATTGAAGCCCACAGCAAGAGAAAAGAAAGAAAATTCAACAAAGAATGAGATAACCAACAGCACTTTCTCCCTGAGATGATATGCACTGCACAAGAGGAACAATTCAAACCTGCACATACATGGTGACCGTGCCTGCTGGTGACCTCAGAGGTCTCTGTAGAGAGATAGAGCAGTGGAGGGGAGCAGCAGCTGTGAGATACTGCACTGTTTGCTGGTGCATTCTAAGGGCTCAGTCATGCTGTGAGACAGAGTGCTTGGTTGGGGGCCATTTTAGAAAGGAGCCTGTTGAGCTCAGAACTCAGAGTGGCTGTGGGCTCTATCTAGTGGCTTCCAGGTGGGCTCAGGCCTACAGAAGGTGTGCTAATGGCTGCAGGCTGAACCAGTCTGGTCTCAGCCAGAAGGGGCAGGCTCACTGAGATTATCTACTGCCTCACCAAAGAGCTATTGCTGGCTTGCTGGGATAAATCAACATGGGTTGGTACTCTGTCTCCATGTTTTCTACCAGGGACAGCAGAGACAAATCTAGAAGTGGGCTTTTTTTCTTTCTTTGTTTTTCTCACTTACGTTGTTTTTTCTTGTTGTGGTTTTGTTTTTGGTTCTTGGTTTTATTTTACTCTCCTTCATTGTTTGATATTGTTTTTGAATGTGATTTCTAGCATTTTTGTGGTTGTGGTCCTTTTTATTTCTTCCTTCTATCTTTCCCTAAGGTCTTCTGCACCAGTTTCCCAAAGTTAGTGTAATTCCTCATGTGTCCTCCAGCTTTACTTCTACTATCTTTCTCTTATTCCACATTTCTATTTTCACCCTAACCCATTTTAAATTTTAACAGGGCAAAAGTGACATATAAAGGACTTGTATACTGCATATAAATTTCTGGTTTGTTTTAAATTTGATTAACTACAAATATAGTTTAAAAGTGGCAAATATATGGTTAGCTCAGTTTGTAATTTTCTAGGCTGTGTTTGATGTTTTTCTTGTTGCTGATGGTACCACTATAGCCAAAAGTGATATAATTGTTCCAAATTTTGTTCTTCCTGGTATTTGAAGACTGAGGTTGACTAAAGGTCATAGAAAAAACTGTGGCATAATGCCAAAGAACCAGGGACTGGGCCAAATAGGCAGCAGCTTCTCATGCCCAACAAACTGAAAAGATAGGATCTTGCAACAGACTCAAAATCCAAACCAGTTATACCTGTAAACCAGTTATACCTCAGAGAACTGGTCACTGCTTAAGGGTTCTAAACACTAGCAATAAAGCAAGCCATCATAGATAATTTACAAGTATCATCACAGGAATTAAACTAAAGAAGAAAAGAAAATGAGAAGACACTTATACATGATGCAGTCCCAGGAATCCAGTTCAACAAAGGCAAACCCAGAGAACAATGAGGTGGGACAATCTGAAAGCCACCCATGTGCCTTTTTAACAACAAAGCAATTGAATGAGGCTTTAGAAAAAAAACAAATCAGAAATTTCTCAGATAACTGCAGAGATGGTGTCTACAATGGAAACCATGCTTAGCAACTCTAGAGAAGATATATACAAAAAATAGATGAGCTTAAGAAAATTATGAAAGCTCATCATAGGAAGAAATAGAATCAATAAGACAGGTTTGAGCAGCTGTCTAAGGGAATAAAAATTCCATTTAAAGAATCCACAGCAGATTAAGTCAATGTGAGAATAGAATCTCAGATGTAGAAGAAAGGCTTAAAGTTAGCAAGCATGACAAGAAACATTTCATAAAAATAGCAAAGAACCATGAGAAATCAATCCAGCAGCTTCCAGATGAGGCAAAGAAGAATAGCTTAAGAATGATAGAAATCAATGAAAAAGCAGGAAATAACACAAATGACATAAAATTAAAAAAACTGTCCAGTTAGTCACACATACATGCATGCACACATGTACGTGCAACACACACACACACACACACACACACACACACACACACACACACACAATCTCTAGCCAGGCATATCATGGCCAAGATTCCAGAAATTCAACACAAGAATAGAAATTTTTTTTAGCACCAGGTATTGAACTCAGGAGACTCGACAGGCACTTATGACACTGAGCTATATCCCCAGCCCAAGAATAGAATCTTAAAAGCTGTTAGAGAAAACAAACAAATACCTACAAAGGAAAGTGCATCAGAATCACAGCTGAATTCTCAGCAAAAACTCTCAAGTTAAGGAGAGGTTGGAGTGAAGTAATCCAAGCTATAAAGGAAAACAACTTTCAACCCATATTGATGTATCCCAAAAAACTATCTTTCAAAACTGATGGAGAAATAAAATACTTCCATGACAAATAATAACTGAGGAAAAATTTGACCACCAAACCAGCACTCCAAAATGTATTAAAGAGTATTCTAAAAAAGAGATAGCAAGGATTACAACTCTATGAACCCCAACAGAGTGAATGAACAAGATAAGGCAAACAACTAAACAGAGAGGAAGAAAAAAGAGGGAATCCAACAACAGGAAAATACCATGACAATGCTAAGTCAATACATATCAGTTATAGCCATCAATATTAATGATCTCAGTTCATCAATCAAAATACACAGACTGGCAGAGTGGATCAAGTATCAAGATTCAGCAACATGTTGCATACAAGAAGCACATTTATCTGAGGGACAGTTCACTAAGATTTTTTCTCAGTTTGTTGGTTTTCTTTCACTATGCTAGAGATTTCTTTTGACGTGCACAAACTTTTTAATAAGATGTGATCCCATTTATTGATTCTGGGAAGTATTTCCCAAGCAGTTTGATTCTTGTTCATGAATTCTCTACCTACCCCTATGTCTTCAAGATTTTTAACTACTTGGTCTTCCAACAGATTTAGTGTTTCTGTTTTAATATTTAGATCATTGATCCATTTAGATGTTAGTTTAGTACCTGGTGATAGACATGGATGTAGTTTTAGTTTTCAGCATATTGATAGCTAATTTTTCTAGCACCATCTATTAATGAGACTATCGTTCTTCCAGTGAACATGTTTGGCCCCTTTATCAAAGATAAGGTGGTTGAGTGTGTTTGTGGTTGTGGTCATATTTTCCAATCTATTCCATTGTTAGATCTGTTTTTATCCCAGTACCATGATTTATTCCAGTACCATGTTGATTTTATTATAGTAGCTTTGTAGAATAACTTCAAGTCAGGGATTGTGATGCCTCCTGCCTTGCCCTTGCTGCTTAGAATTGCCATTGCTTTTCTAGGTCTCTTTGGTTTCAGATGAATTTTAGGAGTGATTTCTTTATGAGGTATGTTAGTAGTATTTTGTTTGGGATTGCACTGAATCTGTATAACAATTTTGGGAGAATGGCCATTTTCACAATATTTATTCTTCCTATCTGTCTAGAACTTATGAAGAATTTTAAAAAATCAGGCCCTAAAAATTCAAAGATCCAATCCAAAACTGGGCATCCAAGATGAATACACAGTTCTCAAATGAAAAAATACAAATGGCAATAAATATATGAAAAATGTTCAGCATCATTAGTCATTAGAGAGATGCAAATAAAAACCACACTGAGATTCCATCTCACTCCAGAAAGAATGGCCAGGATAAAAAATACTACCAACAACAAATTCTGTAGAGGCTGTGGGTAAAAAGGAACTCTTCTGCACTGTTGGTGGGAGTGTAGACTGGTGCAACGACTGTGGAGGTCAGTCTGGAGATTCCTCAAAAAGCTGGGTTTGGAAGTCCCATTTGACCCACCTATTCCACTTCTAGGCATATTCCCAGAAGAACTGAAAACATCATACCACAGTGATATATGTGCATGTCATTGTTTATGTCAGTGGCCCGCAGGCCTCATGTATTTGCATTGTGCATTTGTGATTGGTTCATTGTCTAGTGCTTAGATTGGTGGTGTTAGTGCTACACCCTCCTAGGGGGTGGAGCCAGAATGTGATGTAATGGCAGGAAGAAAGGGTATCTCTCTCTCTTACCGGTTTCCACCTTGCTGTTTGCAGCTGCCATGAACTGTGGCCACGCCATGCCACCCTGCCTTGGAGCCGACTAAGTATGGACTGAAAGCTCCAAAAACTGTAAGAAATAAACCTTTCCTTTCCCAACCTTGGGCATCAGGTATTTTGTCTCAGCAACTAGTGAGAAGTAACTACGACAGTGCACCTGTGTTTGTAGCAGCACAATTTGTAATAACCAGATCTTGGAAACAACCTAAGTGCCCTTCAACTGAGGAATGGATAAAAAGTTGTATTTTTATACAATGGAATACTACTCAACTATAAAGAATGATCACATTGAGATATTTATAAATAAATGGCTGCAACTTGAGACCATACTCATAAGCAAAATAAACCAAACTCATATGTATAAATATAGTATAGTCTCCCTAGTGTAAGAAATGGTAAAAGTACATAAGATTTTATGATAATCATGATTCCCCATTACATTGCTTTGAAGCCTTTTAATGTTTTCATTCATTGGTTGGAATGGTTTTATTCTGTTTTGTTTGATTTTATTATGTGTGATGGTATGAACAGCTATTTTGAAGAAAACAAAACATTATGGCAGCCATTGCTGATTTAATATCATCTTGCTTTGAAGTCCTACCATGCTTTTATTCTTCTATTACCATCAGTTCTATCATGTTGTGTCTCATTGGGATTTTAATATATGTGATAGTATAAACAAATTTTTTTATAGAAAATGAGATATTATAGTAGCCATTGATCATTTTCTGTTATTTGGTTCAGAATGCCCTGTAATACTTTCATTCTCTTGAATGGTTTTATACTATTTTGTTGTGTTTGATATTATTGTATTTGAAGCCATGCACAACTGTTACAAAGAAAGAGACATTATGGTAGCTACTGTTAATATCTAGTTATCTTATTGTAAAGTGCTGTGTTGCTTATGTTGTTCTGTTCTGATCTGCTTTGTTCTTTCCTCTTTTGTTCTCTTTAAAATAAAAAGAAGCACATTTAATTAGAAATTCATAGACTGACAATTGAAGGAATGAAAACACTTCTCCATTAAACAGAAAGCCAGAAAAAATCAGGGGTATCTGTTCTATTTGTAAAGTGAATTTCAAGCCAAGACTGATTAAGGGTGATAAAGAATATCCTTGTAAAGGGAAAAATACATGAGGAAGAGATAACATTCATAAATATATATGCAACAAATAACAGTGCACCCAACTATATAAAACAAATATTAATAAGCATGAAAAATTACATAAGTCCTTATATGATTCTGTTGGGTGATCTCAATACTCTACTGTCACAAACAGATACATCAACCTGACAAATTTCAACAATGAAACATTATAAGTGAAACAAACTTTCTAAGAAATGGACTTAGTATATATGCACAGTGCCCCACCACACAACATTGAATTACTCATTCTTCTCAGTTGCATATGAGTGTTCTCCAAAATAGACTACATAACTAGCTCATAGAACATGCTTAAGTAACTGCAAAGGAACTGAAATTATCACACAGATATTATCAGACCATAGTGCAATAAAATTGGAAATCAATGGCAAAAGAAACTGTAAGAACTTTATAAACACATGGAAATTAAATAGTGCCCTCCTGAACAACCAATGGGTCACAGAGGAAATTAAAGAATTTAGCTAGTGTCTACAATTAAATGATAATGACAGCACAACATATTGAAACTTATGGGACACAATGAAAGTAGTCCTAAGAGGGAAATTGATAGCAGTAAATACCCATATTAAGAAAATAGAGTAAGTGCAAATAAACAATTTAATGGTGAACCTCAAGCTTCTAGAAAAAGAGAGCAGGCTAAGACAAAAGCTCATGTGAGGGAGAGAATTATAAAGATTAGAGAAGAAATTAATTCATTGGAGACTGAAGTGAATTCATTAACAATATAGGAATTCAAGCAGCCAAGTTGATAAATTTGGAATTTAATTAGCTGAGTTCAGTGACCACTCATGTGGACCCCTGATTCAGAGTCTCACCAAGTGGCCCTGAACTGGAAAGTTACAGAGTTTTTAAAAGAGAGAGCCACAAAAAGACATCCTGTTAGAAACAATTTAACTAGAATCTTACATTAATTTTTAGTTGACACCTGTACCCTGCTTCTTTGTTGAACAGGTTAATTTTTCTCTTGTGGGTGCAACTCATTCTGCTATTCTCATGGGACTTGTACTCTAGGTAATTTTCCATTTTTCTGGGTCAAATACAGGGCACTAGTTAAATGCAGGGCTCAAGATGGCATCAGTTATGCCAAGCTACAACGGAAACTAAGAAAAAAAATATAAAGAATGAATTAAAGAGTTGGTTCTTTGAAAGGTTAAATAAAAGGTTAAATAAAATTGATAAACCCTGGGTTCCTCCAGCAAGCTGATTGTGGGGCCCCAGGCACCTCCCACATTGGCTGCCTCTCCACAGTGTAGAGGAATGGGACAGGCACCTGGGTTCCTCTAACCACAGAATACAATGAGGTAGCAGAACATGGAGTGTGCTTCTCCAGACCTGTGCACGTACACTGGGGCTTCCATGATGATCAGGAGTCCATGAAGATGGGGATGCTTCTCTCAGCCTGTGTGTCTACACTGGAACTCCCAAAATGGTGGTGACACCCAGGGGTGTGTTTGTCTGATTCTGCTGGTGGGTAATGGCTGTCCAAAGGAATCAAGGGCCTGCAGTGGTGGCCTACAGGTATACAGAGTTTACCTTGCTATATGTTCCTGCTTCTGCTGTCCTCCTACAGGAAAGGACCTTCCAGTGGCAGTGCCCAGCAGGCAGAGGTAGATGTGCTGGATCTCTCTGCCCACACTGGCTGGCTGCTGTCTACCCCAGTCAGTGAGCACCCTCTGCCACTGTTTGGTTCACTGGTGGCTGTTGAAGTGCACATAGGGCAGGCCTGACCCTCTGCCTCCTAGCTGGTTACCTGTAGGGATGTACAATAATGGTTGCCAGAGTACATGCAGGTGCAAGGGGCTGGAACCCCCACCATGGCCGTTAGAGTACCTGTAGGGGCAGGGCTGGCCGCTGCAGCTGGAGCTGGTTACCAGTGGGGATCCTCCAGGATGGCTGTTGTAATGATCACAGAGGTGGAACTCAAGTCCAAGAAATTTCCACTGGATGCTCCCAGCTAGAAGCTGATGGAAGAAGCTGGCTTCAGTTCTGGTTCTGGGCATATCCAGCCTGACTCTGAAATGGTTCCAAGACAATCACTCTCTCCTGTGCATTCACCACCAGCCAGTGCAGTCCTCTGTGTGTGCCACTCCCCTCCACCACCATGTCACTTTGCAGGGTCTTCTGGGCTTGCCAGCCATCACAGTCACCATAACTATGCTTCCCCAGGTTCCCACAGCCCCTCTCACACAGTGGGTCCAGCTTCAGGTGAAGGCAATGCAGCTACTGTGTTGTTCCTTTATGTTTTTGTTTTACTCTCTCTATGGGCTTCAATTCTCACTTTAGGTTTTTCCTGGGCCCAGGGGACCCAATTTTTTCCTTCTTGTCTTTCCAGTGATGTTGCGTTCCAGTATCTGGACTTTTTCTCTCAGAGAAACAGTGTATTCTACTGCTTACTGCTCCACCATCTTCCCAGAAGTCTGGCAGAGTGTTTTAAAGTAGAACACACTTAATGCCATTCATATATATACACCAAAACACACAATCACAAAATAACACCTACAGAAAATGTTCCTAACAGCATTAGTTGTAACAAGACAAAAGCAAAATAAAGTTCCAGAACTTCACTTGAGTAAAATGAATGACTTACAGTGCACTCATACTGTGGAACACTACACAGCAATGACAGTGAACCATGAAACACATTATGAACATAGAAGGCCATATGAAAAACAGTTTATGCTGTGATCTCTCAATTACATGTAGTACAAATCCGCAAAACAAATGTGTGGTGTAAGGAGTCAAGCTAGAGGTTTTATCCTGGCTGAGGGAGGGGAGGATAAGGCAGGAATACCCTGATTGCTCTTGGGAGATTGTGCTTTACTGAGTAAGCTGATTACTGGTTACACAGGTGTCCTTCTGTCAGTACCCAATAATTAAATTAATAAACACATTAGTGGCTGGAACAAATTTACAAATCAATAAATATTAGATATTTCACATTAGGATCCAAGAACACCTAAAATACTTGCATCAGCTTATACTTAATGACAGACATTACTAAAAAAATATTCAGTATTATTTACCAGATGCGATAGGAGGAACAGTGTTAAAAATAAAACTAGATAAGGTGTCGGCCCTTTCTTGGGAAATGACAAGGATGCAAAGACTGTGACTGTGAGATTTCCACGGCCCTGACAAGGGACAGCAAGCGGCTGGCATATCCTTGACTAGGGGATTCCTAAGGGAGTGTGATTCCAGAAGAAGACAAGATTTGAGAAGATGGGGGTGGCTTGGGAGGGACTCAGTTGGATGGGCACATATAAATGCAGAGGAGACTCTGGAAGGCATATGTGAAAATGGTGTGAAATTGGGCAGGTGGCGGAGGTCTGACAATAAACAATAGGAAGCAAATGCTGAAGTACCCAGGTAGATAATGCATATGCTAGGACACTTGGAAGTGTGTAAACTTATGGAAGGGAATATATAAATTCAAACCTTTAGCTCAAGCAGAGCTAAAGGGTTCTGTCATTGCATAACCTCTCCTACCTGTTTCCTTGTGTTAAACATACTAATTTCTGGCTGACTTATTTCTTGTGAAGATCCATTCAGCACACTGTGGTAAAAAAGGAGCCTACACCAACTGGCTGGAAAGGGTCTCATGAAAATCCTGCAGGTAGCAAAAGGCAATTGCCAAGGAATGAGGGATAACTACCTACCACAAAAGGACATTGCTCAGTAAGCATAAAAGATGTTCATCAGCTTTTCAGAGGAATTCGCTCTCACTTGTTTCTTGAGGAATAGGTAACTATTTTAGTTTTGGTTTTGTTTTACAGCTTTTCATAGAGACATGGATAGAAAGCAGCATTTCTCTACTTCAGTAATAGCCTCAATGTAGGTATGATGAGAAATATAACCATTTCAGCAAGAGAAGGGGAGAGGAGGAGTAGGGACTGAGATAGCTGGACTATATATATTTTTCTCCAATTATATATCACTGTGTAATTCTTGACAAAATATGATAGCACTAGTGTCCAATGGGAGGGATATGTCTAATAAAATGCTCTCATTTATTTATGCCACAGATTTTTAAAGCACCATGCTGTGCCAATTGTCTTTCTCTGCCATGAAGATGTATGAACAAGTAAGATACATGGATATGTATGTCTTGCTCCATTTTCTTTTGCTTTGCTAGGACACTTGGCAGTGAGTAAATTTATAAGGATAAGAGCTGTATTTTGACCTATTGTTCTGGAGGTCAGGAAGTTCAAGATCAGGTGATCACACCTGGTCAAGTCCTCATTGTGCTTGAAATCACTATACAAAGCAGAAAGGGAAGTGAGTGTGTGCTGAAAACATAAAACAGGAATGGAGGACTCACTGTATAACAAACCTGCTTTACAAAACTTCATCCATTCCCTTGGTGGTGACAACATCACAAGATGAAGGCTTTCATCCATTTTTGAGAGCTCGAGGCAGACTGGCTCCAGAAACTGTACAATCTTTCATCACTGATGGATAAGCTTTGTATAATTTCCAGTTTATTTCTCACATTCTTTTTGGTCCCAGGTACATAAATTGGGCTGACAGTTTGAAAAACTGGGTCCACTGGTCCCCACTTTCCATCCAGCTAAGAAGAGGGAAGCCATTGCCCTTCCCAGTTTCCTCATGTTTCTGCACCTTATTTCTGAGAAAAAGCAACATTTACATGGAAGCCTTGGGATTCTCAGCCAGGTCTTTTTTTTTCGCAGAACAATGACATCAGAAGTAGTAAATCAGACTTATGT
This sequence comes from Dolichotis patagonum, assembly GCA_004027295.1. NCBI lineage: Eukaryota > Metazoa > Chordata > Mammalia > Rodentia > Caviidae > Dolichotis > Dolichotis patagonum. Next base: position 23,370 of record PVJX010019912.1, read on the forward strand.
CTGATGTAGCAACTCACATACACACACCTCTATAATTGTTTATGACCAATGGCTCAGTAAAAATTCTCCACAACATTCAATTATTATGAAGAAAGGGAAAGGCTTGAACTACTTGGTGTATTGTCCTACAGTATACCACCTTAGCAGATAGTATAACTGGCATTTCCTGTTGAATATCTTAAATTTCATATGGATATTTGAATATATGTATTTGAGTCATGTATAAATTGCTTATTGTATCTACTTTCTTGTTTTCAGTATTTTTATTAGTACATGTTTGCAATACAGAATGTCTATATTTCTTATGTGCATGGACACAGATTAGTGTATGTCCATTACATATCTTAGTCCCTCTTTTCACCATATATTCCCACTTCCATCTCAAGATCCCTTCCCTCTTTTTGAAAGATCAATCTCCCCACTTCTTATTACTTACCTTTTATGTTACTTTTTATTTATAGAATTTTTCACATAGGAGAATTCATGTGATGTTTAAGTCTTTGTGTCTGATTTATAGCCTTTAACATTATTGATCAAAGGGCATCCATTTTCCTACAAATGACTCAAGTCTATCTTTATGAGTAGTACACTGTTTTGTAAACATCATATTATTTTTTACCATCTTTTAAAATTTATTCGTATCCTTTGTAGTTGATCCTTTCAGTTTTTCATAGACAATCATTACCCTGTTATTTATTTATTTAATTTATTTTGAAGAGAATAAAACCAAATTAAATAAAACAGAATACACTAAATCAATACAAAACAATGAACATGGTATGTGAGTTTAAAACAAAACACACGGAAATCAATAATGACTACCACAATGCCTCTTGTTATCATCAAAAGAATGGCCCATACCATCAGGCATAACAAAATAGAACAAAATAATACAGAATAAAACCAATCAAAACAAAACAATGGAAGTAGTACAGGACTTCTAAACAAGATAATAGTAAAACAATGACTACCATAATGCATGTTATTATCTTCAAAGTAGTTGCCTATACTGTCAGACATGATACAATCAAACAAAACAAAATAGAATAAAATCTGTCCAAATGAAACAATGAAAGCAATACAGGGCTTCAAAACAAGCTAATAGGAAATCAATAATGGCTTCCATAATATATTTTGTTATCTTTGAAATAATTGTCTGTGCCATCAAATATAATAAAATTAGACAAACCAAAGCAGAATAAAACCAAACTAAACAAAACAATAAAATATAATATGGGTTTCAAATCACCATAATAGATTAACAGTGGCCACTGCTGTCCCTTATTAGATACTTCCTCCCCTCTCACTTTCATGTATGTATGGTGCATTTTGGATCCCACTAACTCCTTTAGTTTTTTAAACTAGGGAAATGACACAATGTTCACCCATTTGACTCTGAACCATTTCATTCACGAGCATAATCTCCAGTTGTATCCATTTATCTACCAGACTCAAGGTTATCATTCCTTATAATGAATATCTTTCCACTGTGTAAAAGTGCCATGACTTTCTTATCTAGTCTGCAGCTGATGGGCGAGCTACCCTCATTTCTTTCTGGTTCCCTGTCACATAGAGCACTGTTCTCTCTCCTTTGACTTTCAGTCTATGAACCCCCTTTTGGGTTAACTGTGCTTCTTGTATAAAGCATATTGATGGACCCTGCCTCCTGATCCATTTTGCTGGTGTCTTTTTTGTGTGTGTGAATTGAGGCCATCTATATTAGTGATTATGGCCAACATGCTCTGCCTCATCTTTGCCATGCTATTATCCTGCCATTGGTTACCTAATTTTCCCCTCTATTTCATTGTCTGTCCCACTCAGTGGTCTTCCTCTGCTGCTGTTCCTGGAACCATGATCTTTTCTTTATCTGTCTCTAGAATGTTTTTCAGTATTCTTTGTAGGGTTGACTTGGTGGTCATGAATGCCTTCAGTTGTTCTTTGTCATGGAAGTATCTTGTTTCTTCATTAATTCTGAAAGATAGTTTTGCAGGGTACCTCAATCTGGGTTGGAAGTTGATTTATTTCAGGACTTGAAATACTTCACCCCAAGCTCTTCTTGATTTGATAGTTTGTGTTGAGAAGTCTGTCATGATTCTGAAACATTTTGCTCTATAGGTGATCTGTTTCATTTCTCTAACAGTTTTACTTTTTAAAAATTTTATTTAAAGAGAAAACAAAACAAAACAAAAAGAAAAAAGGGTAGCAACAATACAGAATTCCAAGAAAAAAAGAAAAGAACAAAAAACACTAAGAAATCATTACTTGATAACTTACATACTGTCATCTTGGAAACAGTTGTTCAAGTTACAAATTTAAAACATACAAAGTACACAGTCAAACAATGAGATTGTTAACCGTTCTGCTCCATGATCTAACAAAAATAGTAATGTGGTTATTCATCTTACACACTTAAACATAACATGCAATTATATCCTTTAGAGCACTTTCTTTTCCTCTTGTTTTTACAGTAGCAATTACACATTTTGGGTTTTATTACTCCTACATTTCTAATTACTATTTACACTAGAGACACAATGCGCTATTTATAAATATGATTCTTATTTATTTCACTAATGAATATAGTCTCAATTTGTATTCATTTCCCTATGAAGCCCTCAAGATCATCCTTCTTCATATCTGAGTAATACTCTATTGTATAAAAATACCATTTTTTTCATCAACTCTGCAGTTGATAAGCACCTTGGTTGTTTCCAAGATTTAGCTATTATAAATTATGCTGCTATGAACATAGATGCATATATATCACTGTGATATGATACTTTCAGTATTTCTGGGAAAATACCCAGGAGGGGAATCATTGGGTTGAATGGAGCTTCCAGTCCTAGTCTTCTGAGAATTCTCCATACTGATTTCTCTAGTGATGGCACCAGTCTACACTCCCACTAACAGTGGAGCAGTGTTCCTTTTCCCCCCAACCTTGCCAACATTTGTTATCAGTTGATTTCTTGATGACAGCTATTCTTTCCAGAGTGAGATGATATCTCAATATTGTTTTAATTTGCATTTCACGAATGACCACTGATGGTGAACATTTCTTGATGTTTTTATTAGCCACTTGTATATCTTCATCTGAGAACTGTGTGTTCATCTCAGATGCTCATTTTTGGAGAGTGTCTTTGAATTTGGGGGGTTTGATGTTTTTCAATTCTTTATATGTTCTTGATAAAAGTCCTTTGTCTGAGGGATTGCTGGCTAAAATTCTTTCCCATTCTGTGGGTTTTCTTTTCACTCTGTTGGTGATTTCTTTTGAAGTGCAGAAACTTAAAAAATATGAGTTCCCAGTGATTGATTCTCTGAAGTGTTTCCCATGCAGTTTGCATTTTGTTCATGAATTCTATGCCTACCCCTATGTCTCCAAGACTTCTACCTACCTTGTCTTCCAGTAGATTTAGTGTTTCTGTTTTAATGTTTAGGTCTTTGATCCACATAGACTTTAATTTTGTGCATGGAGATAGGCATGGATCTAGTTTCAGTCTTCTGCATGTGGAGAGCCAATTCTTCCAACACCATTTATTAAAGAGGCTGTCCTTCTTCCAGTGAACATGTTGAGCTCTTTTGTCAAATATCAGGTGGCTGAGTGTCTTTGTTCTTATACTTGCATCTTCTAATCTGTTCCATTGGGCCTCAGGTCTATTTCTTTGCCAGTACCATGCTGATTTTATCACTGTGGCTTTGTAGTACAGTTTGAAGTCAGGAATTGAGATGCCTCCTGCCTTGCCTTTATTGCCCAGAATTGCCTTTACTATTCTAGGTTTCTTCTGGTTCCAAATGAATTTCAGGAGTGTTTTCTCTAGATCTGTGAGGTATGTCAATGGTATTTTGATTGGGATTGCTTTAAAGCTGTATAACAGTATTGGGAGTATGGCCATTTTCCCATGTTGGTTTTTCCTAGCCAGAAGCAAGGAATATCTTTCCATTTTCTAATATCCTCTTCAATCTCCTTTTTAAGCATAGTATAATTTTCAGCATATAAGTCTTTTACATTCTTAGTTATGTTGATTCCTAAGTATTTTATTTTTTTAGATGTTATTGTGAAGGACAATATTTCCATAATTTCTCCCTTGGTGAGTTTCTTGTTTGTGTACAGGAATACTATTGATTTTTCAGTGTTGACTTTGTAGCCAGCTACACTGCTGAATTTTTTTATTAACTCTAGAAGTCTTTTGATGGAGTTTTTTGTGTCTTCTATATAGAGTATCATGTCATCTGCAAATAGTGATAATTTAATTTCTTCCTTTCCTATCTTTATTCCTTTTATTTCTCTCTCTTGTTGGATTGCCCTGGCTAGTGTTTCCAGAACTATATTAAAAAGGAGTGGTGATAGTGGACATCCTTGTCTTGTTCCTGATTTTAATGTGAAAGCTTTTAGTTTTTGTCCATTTAGAATAATATTGGTTCTTGGTTTGGCATAGATAGCCTTTATAAGGTTGAGGTACACACTGTTTATTCTGAGTTTCTGAAGGGTTTTTATAATGAACATGTGTTGTGCTTTATCAAACGCTTTTTCTGCATCTATTGAGATGTCCATGTGGTTTTTGTTTTTGGCTCTGTTGATATGGTGTATCACATTTATTGATTTGCTTATGTTAAACCATCCTTGTATTCCTGGAATGAACCCCACTTGGTCATGATGTATAATCCTCTTGATGATTTGCTGCATTCTATTTGCCAGTGTTTAATTGAGAACCTTTGCATCAGTGTTCATTAGTGAGATTGCCCTATAGTTCTCCTTTTTGGTTGGGTCTTTCTCTGGTTTTGGTATGAGAGTAATGCTTGCATCCAGGAATGATTTAGGGAGGATTGCTTTCTTTTCAATTTCATTGAAGAGTTTAAAGAATATTGGCATCAAATCTTTAAATTTCTTGCAGAATTCAGCTGTGAATCCATCAGTACCTGGGCTTTTCTTTGTTGGTAAGTTTTTTATTATGTTTTCAATTTCAATAGCTGATATTGGATTATTCAAAATGGCTATACCTTCTTGGTTGACTTTTTGTAGTTCATATGGTTCTAGAAATGTGTCCATTTCCTTTGTGTTTTCCTCTCTATGTGAGTAGAGATTTTCAAAGTAGGTATTCATAATCTTTTGAGTTTCCATGGGATCTGTAGTAATTTCCTCCTTTTCAGTCCTTGTTGCATGGTTTTGGTTTTTTTCTTTCTTTTTCTTTATAATGTTAGCTAGACATTTGTCAATTTTGTTTAGTCTCTCAAAAAACCAGCTTTTTGATTTATTAATTCTTTGTATTTTTTTTAGTTTCAATTGCATTGATTTCTGCTCTAATTTTTACTATTTCTTCTCTTCTATGAGCTTTGGGTTTAACTTATTCTTCTTTTCCTAGAAGCTTGTCATGAAGCATTAGGTTATTTATTTGTGTTCATTCTGTTTGCTTGATATGACTATTTATTACTATATATTTCCCTCTTAAAAGCACTTTCATTGCATTCCACAGGTAACAATAGGTTGTTTCTGCATTTTCATTAAATTGTAAGTATTGCTTTATTTGTTCTTTAATTTCATCTGTAGCCCACTGGTTGCTTAAAAGGTTTTTGTATAATTTCCAGTATGCATGCAGGTTTTGCAATTTCTTTTTCCATTGATTTCCAATTTCAGTGTGCTATGGTCAGATATTATGCATGGTATCATTTCAATACCCTTGCATTTACTTAACAATGCTTTATGGTATAATATATGGTCTATTTTGGAGAATTTCCTGTGTGCAGCTGAGAAGAATGTGTATTCTGTTGTGGTTGGGTGGAACACTCTGTAAACATCTATTAAGTCCAGTTGCTCGCAGGTATGATTCAGTTCTATTGCTTCTTTGTTGATTTTTTTGTCTAGTTGATCTATCTCTTTGTGACAATGGGCTGTTAAGGTCCCCTGTAATAATTGTGTTCTTGTGTATTTGGTTTTTCATGTCCATTAGTATCTGTCTCTTATAGTTGAGTGCTCCTGTGTTTGGTGCATATATATTTATAATTGTTAGTTCTTCCTCTTGAATTTTTCCACTCATGAGTATGTAGTGACCTTCTTTGTCTCTGTTAATCATTTTAGGTTTGAAGTTCACGTTGTCTGCAAATAGAATAGTAACCCCTGCTTTTCTCTGGGTTCCTGTTGCATGGAATACTGTTTTCCATCCTTTGACTTTTAATCTATGAGTTTTCTTTTGGGTCAGATATGTTTCTTGTATACAGCATATTGTGGGATCATGTTTCTTGATCAATTCTGTCAACCTATTTCTTTTGATAGGTGAATTGAGGCCATTTACATTCATGGATATCACTGCTATATACTGCCTCAACTTTGCTATGTTATGTTTCTGTTGTTTGCTTTCTGCTTTCCCCCCTTATTTAAGCTTGTCTTACCTTGTGGTTTCTTTCTGTTGTTCTGGGTATCAAGGTCATTTTTATCTCTGTGTAGTATGTATTTCAACACCCTTTCCAGGGTTGGTTTGGTGGACATGAATTTCTTCAGTTGTTCTTTGTGATGGAAGTATCTTGTTTCTCCATTAAATTTGAATGAAAGTTTTGCTGGGTACATCAGTCTGGGTTGAAAGTTGTTTTATTTCAGGGCTTGAAATATGTCACTCCAAGCTTGTCTTGACTTGAGAGAGTGTGCTGAAAAGTCTAATGTGACTCTAATGGGCTTTTCTTGATAGGTGACTTGTGTCTTTTCTCTAACAGCTTTTAGCATTCAGTGTTTATGTTGTATGTCTGAGATCTTAATTATTATGTGTCTGGGTTAGATTTATGTTGGTTGTGACTGTTTGATGTTCTATATGCCTCACTTATCTGCATATCAGATATTTTACTCATGGTTGTGAAATTTTATCCTATTATTTCTGTGAATATTTTAGATATGTCATTTGTATTGACTACAGCATTTTCACTACTGCCTATTAATCTTATATTGTTGCTCTTGGCATCATCTTGAAGCTTCTGGATTGTCTTTTCATGTTGCTCTGTTATTTTTAAAAGTTCAATCCTTTCATGATCACTAACTGCAATCCTGTCCTCAAGGTCCGAAATCCTATCCTCAGCTTCATTTAAATGGTTTTGCATGCTTTCAGTAGAATTTTTTGTTTCTTGGATGTCTCTTTCAGTTTGCTTCATGAATTCTGCTTGTTTCTATATTGTTCATTCAAGGTTTCAATCAGTTTCCCATGTTCCTGTACATTTTTCTCTGTTTCTTCTTTAGATGCACTTAGCAACTCCTTTCCTAATGTTGTTACTTCTATCTTTACATGGGGGAGTACTTCTAATTTGATTTCCTGTATGGCCTCACTGAGTTGGTTTTTTTTAAATTTCATTTGCTATCTTTTCAAAGATTTCTAGTGTGTTACCTTTGGAGTCCTCTATTTCAGTGTCTCCTGTACTTTCACCTGGTGGGCTTTATGTTTGAGATTGCATTTTGCTTTTTCATTTTGCCATTTTCCTCTTTTGAGTTAGTGTTTGGTCCTTCAGACCTGCTAGTGTCAACTTTTGGTAGTGTGTTTCTTGCTATCCTACTGTAAGGTTGATGCTTGTCCAGTTGCTGGGTCCCACAATGAATAGGTGGGCCAGTCTCCGGACTTCCTGTTGCAGGGACTGTTGGGTGCATCCTATATTCTTCCTGGGCTGACAAGCCTAGTAGTATTGATGTAGGTCAACTTTTAGTTCGTGCTGTTATTTTATCTTCAGGTTATTCCAGGTCATCAAATCTCCCTGTCTATAGTGTTTGTGTCAGCTGAGATCCTACTATGTCCCTATTGTGTGCCTGTGTGTCCCATAAGCCCTTTTGATGTTCTTCAAGTTAGAGGAGTCCTTCTCGACACACTCATCACTCTGCCTGATGTTTTCTGTGTATATGAAGGGGTCACCCTCACTCTTGTCAGACTTACGAAGGGCTTACAGTTAGTTGGAGTGAGCTTTACTAGTGGCCCTATTTAGCTACTGTACACCTCTATTTTAGGGGCATACTCACCACACTGACTGGAGCCAGCTGAGATCTTGTTTTGTGCACCAGTCAAACTTGGAACTCCACACCCAGGCAGTCACTTAAGTCACTTAATCTCCCTCCAAGACAGCACAGCTGTAGTCCAAGGTTCCTCTGGGCACAGAGTTCCAAGATTGCCAGTGCACACTGGGATTCTGCCACTGCCAGAGTGTGTGCAGTCAGGGCCCAGGGTGGGTTCCTGGCCCTGCTGACTCCTTTGGGATTGCTAAGCATAGTCCAATTAGGCACTCTGGTCCCTCTCTTGGCATAATATCAGTTGCAAGGCATGGTCTTACTGCCTGGGTGTGGAGTTCCAAGTTTGCCTGGTGCACAATGGGATTCCATTGCCGCTAAGGCCTGTGCAGTCAGGGCCCAGGGTGGGCTCCTGACACTGCTGGCTGCCCGGCGCTTGCCAAGCACAGTCCTGTTAGGCCCACTGGTCCCTCTTGCATACCTTGGGGTGGTATCAGATGCAGGGCATGGTCTTACTGTCTGGGCATGGAGTTCCAAGTTTTCCTGGTGTGTGCTGGGATTCCGCTGCCACTGGAGCCTGTGCAGTCAGAGCCCACAGTGGGCTCCTGGCTCACTGGCTGCCCAGGGTTCACAGAGTGCAATCTGGTTAGGCCCAGTGGTCCCTCTCCTACACCTTGGGGTGGTATCAGACTCAGGGCCTCTAACAGTTTTAATATGCTGTTCTTGTGTTGAATTTCTGGGATGTTGATTATTATATGTCTGGTTGTAGATTTATTTTTTTAATGGCTAGCTGGAGTGCTATATGCCTCATTTATCTGAATATCACTTCCTTTTCCTATGCTAGGGAAATTTTCTGATATTATTTCTGTAAATAGACAATGTCATTTGTGTTGGTCCCTGCTTTTTTACTCACACCTATTATCTTAAGTTATGTTTCTTTTGGCTGTCTTGCAGCCATTGAACTGTTACTTCCTCTTTCCTTGTCATTTTAAAGAGATCTTTCTTTTTCTACTCAAAAGCTAGAAACCTGTCTTCAAGGTTTGAAAGTCTATCTTTAGTTTCTTTCAAGTGGTTTTTATAGTTTTCAATGGAGTTTTGCATTTCCTGTATACCTCCTTGAATCTGTTTCATGTATTCTAAATCTTTTTTATACTGTTCATTCAAGGTTTTTCTCATTTTTGTATGCTCCTCTATTCCTCCATCTATGTCTTCTTTAGAGGTGCTTAGCAATTCTTTTCTTATAGTTTTCATTTTTTCTTTTAGCTGAGATAGTATTTCTGTTCTAATTTCTTTTACAGCATAATGAAATTGTTTCTTTGCTTCAGTTGACATCACTTCAGAAACTTCAGGTGTGTGACTCTCAATCTCTTCTGTGTTTATGTCTCCTGGACCTGCTCTTCTTGGGTTGGAAGCCAGACTCTGCCTTTTACTTTTTCGTCTTGACATATTCCTGGGTTCTTCCAGACAAGTGAGTACTGGGATCACAGACACTTCCTGCATTGGCTACAAGTTCTCTGAAGCAAGACTGTTTGGTTCTTCTAGTCAGTGCTGGCTATGGGTATCTGATCATGGCCCTTGGATATGCTGCTGCAAGGCTGTCAGCTGCTTTTCCCAGCTACTTTAGCTCACAGATGGCTGGTGGAGTGTATTAATCAGGGTTTTACTAGAGAGAACTGATATAACACAAGATGTACAGATGTAAAAGAAACAACAAGATTGGCTTACGATGGTCAGCCACAGAGTCGGATGAGGAAGTGTGCAGAGAGTGTCTACACACTGGAGGCCGAAGGATTCAATCCAAGGCCTGGAGTTCACCTTAGTGTCTCATGGAAGTCCACACCAGTAGGCTGATGGGTCTGGGACAGAAGGCTGAAGGCTCTAAGATGGAAGGCTGAAGAGTCTGTGTCAGAAAGCTGAAGAGTCTACACTGGAAGCCAGGAGATGAGGTCCAACCAAAAGCGAAGGCTGGAGCTTCTCCCAGGAATGGAATGCTTTCGTCCTTCCTCCTTCCCCTTTACACCTCCAGGTTATGACCCACCCTGGGGTGGGTCTTCCTCTACACCCTTCGGTGTAGAATTGCTAAACCCATTTAGTTAAACTTCTAAATGTCTCAAGTCAACACAATCAATCAACCACTACATGGAGTGTATGTGGGGGCAAGGCTAACTGCTGCCTCCTAGCTGGTTACTGGTGGGGATCTTTGATGATGGCTACAAGAGTGCATGGGG
>PVJX010019913.1:0-34119 GCA_004027295.1 Dolichotis patagonum
CAGTGACAGGCACCCAAAGGAAATCAGCCACTTAAAAAACCCCACCAAGGGCCCTCAGGGGACACAACTTTTGTGTGTCATGGACACAGTGCAGAACAAAACACCACCTATGGAATAGGTGGCAATGGCTCTGCCTTCTTCCCAGCTGCAGCCGTCCACAGGGCAGCAGGTAAGACAGCGGCAGAGATTTAAATCACGGCTATTATCAATAGCATTTTTCATGACTACCCTTCACTGCTTGCCTTTCAAACATGAGGCATCAGGTTCAGCACTGTCTGGAGAAAAACCTGACAACCACTCATACTCGGAGGGGAATCCGAAGATCTTCTCATTTTATAGATGTTCAGGCAGCGTGTTCACAAGGCACCCAGCACAGGGGGGCATAAGAGGATTCAAAAAGAGCAGGGGTGGAGTTCAGATTGAGTGTGGGTGTGGCCAAAGACTGGTATGGCCATCTCAGAAGTCGCTGCACTCATTTTAAGGTAGAAACTAAAACCTGGGATTACTTGAGCTGTCCAAGGCCATGCAGAACTTGAAACTAGATAAATCTGTCCGGAATATCTTAAGTTCTTTCCACTCAAGTTTGCTGCCCTCCCTGTCCTACGGGTTTCCACACAAGGGGCACCAGGAAAAGGAGGGAAGGGATGCAGCTGGTGGCTGGAAAAGAGAATGCAGCTAATTTGGGCAGAAGATCCAGGTTTTGTTCCAGAATACTGAGCTCATCAGCCAGAGGCCTTCCACACAGTAGAGACAAGGATATGAGTAACACCTAATACAGGTACAATCAACCCTTCTAGACTCAGCACAGTGACCCCAGGCTCCCAGGACCTGGCAATCAATGGGGAGGTTCCAAGGCTGGCAGCACTGGGCCGATCAACCTGTCACCGCACAGGCACAATTCACCAAGAGCCTCCCTGGAGGGGGAAGAGCTGAGGGCTGCTGCGACCTGCAGTTCATCAATCAGGCTGAATGAACGGAGATGGGGACAGTTCATGATGACCCTGGCACCTCCTATAGGAGGAAACTGGGACAAGTAGCATCAATGAGCCACCAAGCTTACTTGGCATGGTGGTGGCCTCTCTCATCTTTCTCAGACACGAAGGCATCTAGTTCATTCCTGCAGGTGTCACTCCTTGCGACATGACCTCAAGCTCGTGCCTCTGCTTCCCTGAGACTCCAGTTTGCTCAAGGGGAAGCTGAGAACATGAGCGTAATGTCCTGAAAGATTGATATCCCTGGTCTATAAACAAATCCTTCAAATCAAGAGGAGACAAAACACACTCAAAAAGAGACAAAGGATAAAACGCAGTTCACAGAAGAGAAATCTCAAACGGCTGATAAAGGTGTGAAAAAACTATTTGGCCTCACTAGCAAGCAGGGAAACAGCGTGGTACTCAGCAGATTGATACAAACTAAAGTCTGATAAGAGAGAGTTAGCAAGGCTCAAAGCAACAGGGACCCCCATAGGTAAATGCAAAGTTAAACACACAAACCCCACCAGCTGTCTTATGTCGGTTTATGGACAAGGAAGTAGCTCCAGGGAAGTTATCTGCTGGGCACATTCTAAAAGTCCCCCACAGGAGCTTAAATAAAGAGGGATGTATCCATAAATGAAATACTACACAGTTGTTAAAATGAGCTCGATACACCCATATCAAATACAGATCTCAAAAGTGTGATGTGTTTTTACAATTTCTAAAACTTTCAGGATACAAGATTTGGGGGGAGTGTTTAAAGGGAAAGACATTAAAAGACACTCATGCTGGAGTGCAAAGGACACTGCTTGTGAATCAGTGCTAGGGCACTTTTTAGGGTGATAGCAATGTTATAATACTGGACTGCAGTGAAGCTTGCTTAGCTCTGTAACTTACTAAAAAAAAATTGGTGAACTGTACACTTAAAATTACACTTCAAAAAACCTGTTAAAGAAATTGTACCTAGTAGTCTGCATTTCCAAAGTGCGTGAGGATAAAAATCAAATGCAGATGCTGCGTTTTGTGGGGGAGGAGGGTACAGTGTTGAGTATATAGGGGGCTTGGCAGCTATTTCCTTTCTTCTTTCCTTTCTTTTTTCTTTTCTGAGATGGAGACCTCACTATGTTGCTCAGGTTAGTTTCAAACTTAGGATCCTCCTGCTTCACCCTCCAAGTTGCTAGGATCACTTGTGCCTGGACTAATTGTTTACTTCTTAAAAAGTAAAACTGAATGGCTCTGAAATGCATATGCAAACGCAGATCCACAGCACTGAGTTGGAAGGCATATTGATAGGTACATACTTTATTCTCTTTCTGCATTTGCGTAGTAGAAATACTGGGTTCCTAGGAGAAGAATGCTTGTATTAAAGAGCTGCTCTAACAACTAAATACACAGAGAGAGCCTCATGCAGTGCCTGGCCTAGAGTGACAGATGCAACTCTGGCTGCTGCTATTACTGCTGCCGGGCCACTGACCACCAGCCAGCTCCCCTAGGTCGGGGAAGCTCTCCAGCAGAGCCAGCGGCTTCTCTGAGCTCCTGTCAGTGACTGTGCTAAACACAGTGCTCTGTGTACCCTGCTCCAGTGCAGGAGACTGATGAGTCCAACAGACCCCCATGTCCTACAGAGCCCTTCTTTTTTTTCCACTCAAGCTGAAAAACAACCAGTCATGGAGTGTCGCCCTTGGACATCACATGAGGCCCCTCCTCATCCATCCCAAAATCAGGGAAGCCCTCTCCAGACGGGAATAATCACCTCTGTAAGGATTTGAGGCCCTCCAGGGATGTCCCTGCCCACCAGTGAAGGCGGCCAGGCTAGGGCAGGAGTGGGTGTCATCCTGTCATACAGAAGAGTTTCCGGTGGCCCAGTCCTGTGGTCCCTCTAGGTCATACAGCTCTCTAATGACACCCACAGCACTCAGGACCTGTTCCTGTCCAGGCAACTGAATGATGAGCAGACCATGGTGGCTAAGGTAGCTGAAAATGGCGAGAGGGGTGGTGGGGTGGTGCAGGACTCTCCCAAACTGATCTGGATACTCACAGCATCAGGACTGGGGAGAGGGTGTGTGACGGGGCCCAAAGTGTTCATGTACTAGAAGTCTGATCCCCCGTGTGGTGATGTGAGAAGTGGTGGGATTTTTAAGAGGTAGATAGAGCCTTGTGAAAAGTGGTCAGGTCAGCAGGCACTGGGCTTAGTTCTTGTGGGACTCATTAAGTAGTTCCCGACAGTGTGCTGTTGTATAAAAGAGCAAGATTGGCCCCTCCCTGGTCTCTCTGGCTTCCTGTCTCACCATGTGATCTCTTCCACTGTGATGTCATTCACCATGCTGTGACTCAGCCAGAGGGTCCTTACCACTGCGCAAACTGGTAAGAATACCCGACCTTGAATGCTCAGCCTCCCAAACTATGAGCTGAACGAACCTCTTTCCTTTATAAAGTACCTAGCCTCAAGTACGTTAACACAGTAACAGAAACTTGACTCATTCCAAGGGTCACGATCAACGCCTGGACCCATTTTTGGTTGTTACAACTGGTAAGAAGGGTGCTGTTGGCATCCAGTGGGCAGAGGCCAAGGATGCAGCAAAACATGCTACAATGTATAGGACAGCTTCCCGCACCAAAGTGAGCTGGTCCAAAATGTCAGCGGTGTTCAAGTTGAGCCACCTGATCCCAGACGGATGTAACAGTATTTACGATTTGTGGAATGTGAGCTCAGAGAGGTAAAACAGCAGGAAGAGGTAGAGGCCAGGACTACCCAGCTCCCCCACGCACACTCTCCAGAGTGGCTTGAGACAGGAGGGCATCAAATCAGAGGCAAAGTCCAGGCCTGCCAACAGCTGTCCGCATGCCCATTCCTTCTAGAGTATGCGGGGGTGGGAGCAGGGGCTGGCGCTTCTGGTTCTGTTGGGTTCAGACCCCTCGTTGTCATGGCAGTAAATTTTCTGTGTCTGCAGATGACTCACTTCACCACTTCACCACCACTGCCCCTTCTCATCTGACGAGCCCAAGAGGCCTGCTCGGAGTGAGCCCCCTGAATCACGGGCATGACTAAACCCACACGCAGAATAACAAGTTCTGGAAGAAACTCCCCGGCCCCCATCTGATTTCGGCATGTTCCCAACCAGAGTGACACGGCCACCACGTGACAGGCAGGCTAGCGGCACAACAGTTACAGACTCTATTCCTGCCAGCCATTTGATCTTTCACCAACAGCCCCATTTTACAGATGAGGAAACTGAGGCTCATGCCACATAGCTAGCAAGCTGTACAGTCAAGATCTGAACCCCAACCAGTGTTTTAATACATATTTTTCTCAGTGGGCCCCTGAAAAGTGGCTATAAGCTTAAAAAGATGCCCCTCAAAGTTGTAAAACTCTCAAAAACCTGTGGCAGGGAAATAAACACTTTGGCTCATCACCAACAATACAGCAGACTGCTTAGCTTTAGAAGAGTCTTAGCCCAGGGAGACCACGAGGGCATGGGATCCAGGAAGTGGTGTGGTTTGGTGGAATACTTTTTGTGTCCAACAGACTTGGATTTACCCCTGGTGTACAACTTTACCTAACTGAGCCTTAGTACCCTCATCTGTCAAACGGGCTTAAGAACTACTGCCACATATGTGCGACGGAAGCGAGTGAGTGGAAGAGATCCCCAGTCTTTGGTGGCTGTATCTATCCAGCTCACAGACCTGCTCCAAGGCAGCACAGATAATTTCCTCCCATTGCCATGTTGGTGAAAACTGTCCGCATACACAGAGGCAACTCACTTAACTACTCAACAGGCTCCAACAAGAAATCAAGATTTGGTAGCATTTTCAACAGTTAATGAAAAAGAAAAAAAAGGTGAGTGGTATGATTTAGCTCGGCACCGGGCCCTGGAATCATGGGGGAACTTCACTCTATTTCAAGATGCCACAGGTCCAGGAAATAGCTTCCCACGCCTGGCTAAGGGGTGAATAGCCGGCTGCCCAGCCAATAACAATACAGACTCACACAGCACACCCTTTCTCCTGGACTGCACCGTGGAGTCCCAGCTATCTCCTGTCCGAATTTTACGGGCTGTTCATGGAAGGCACAGAGATCTGCTTTGTAAAAAGGAGTCCCTTAAAAACAGATCCTAGGGCTGCTTCTCTGGAGGCCAAGGAACCGAATTTAGCTGGCCAACGCCCTTTTCTAGTCATTGTTCTGCACTTCTTTGTTAGGATTTTTTCCCTCCCTCCTTCCTGGTTAACTTTCCCAGCTAGCTGCCACTGCCCCCTACTCCCTGCCAGACGGCAGAGCCCTTCCTTTGTGGAGGGAGGTCTTCCCCAAGGCCTCCTCTGGAGGCACTACCTACAAGCTCCAGGGTGTGCCCAGGGCCACCTGAACCCACCGACAGGGACCCTAAACTGCTGTGGGAGCCACTTGTCACCTGCAGGTGGGCCCTGGGCGGCCCAGGCACACCTTCCAGAAGGAGGGAAGGCCTGGATGGAGCTGTGTTCTGGAACCTACAGCCTGTTGGAGCCTCAGTCTGCCCATCTGTATAATGATGCTATGGGCCCATTTCTCAAATCCTTGGGAGCTTCAAACAATATTCTCATTTTACAGAGGCAGAAGCCAGGAGGAAACTTTAGGACATTTTTAAAAGGAAGTTACTGGAGAGAGGAGAGCATGCCAATGATCGGATCCATGCCTTTGCTCAGGTTGGCTCTTCCTGTAGGACCCAGCCAAACTTGGCGATTCCCAGAGGGGTACCTGTGGCTGGGCACTGCGGGTCTAGAGGCCTCTGGACCAGGCGGGGCGGCCTGTCTCTTCTCCCTTTCTGTCTCCCGGTTTTCTACACCGGCTGGGGCCAGACTTCTCCGCGGAGGAGCAGGACGGGGTGGGGGTGAGGGGCCTGGGGGAGACAGGGGAAGAGGGGCGCGGCCACGAAGCCAGCCAGGGGGCGCTGGGAGGGGGGGCGGCGGGGAAGAAGGGGCAAAGGGGGAGGGGACGAGTGGGGAGGAGCCGGGACCGGGCAGCGGCGCGGGACCCGGGCGCGGGAAGGAAGGCCGCGCGGGAGGCAGAAGTTTGCCGAGCCCGGGGCCCTCGGCGGCCTCCGGGGCGCGGGCGCGAGGGGGCGTGGGGCCGCGCACTCACATAATGCTTGTTGGGCACGCGCCGCTTCTGCACGTCCAGCACTTTCACCTCCACGATGCTGCGCCGCGGCGGCATGGCCGGTGGTCCACGGGCGGGGTACAGGGTCGTAGGGCGCCGCGGGCCGGGAGCCGGGGCCAGGGCCGAGCACGATCCGAGCGCCGAGCACTCGCGCCGCCGCCGCCCTCCGCTCGCGCGCCCTCGGCCGCCCCGCGGCCGCCGCCGCCCCGCCCCGCCCCCGGCCCGCCCCCCGGCCCGCCCCCCGGCCCGCCCGCAGCCCGACCCCCTTAAAGGGCCGGCGCGGCCCCCGCCGGTCACGTCCGGCCCCTGCCGGGCCTTTGTCCCAGTGCGGAGGCGTCGCACCGGGGAAGAGCATGGGCTCGCCTCCGCCGTCCGTTCATTGACTGGCAAGGGGCTTCGCTCCCGCGCCGCTGTCCTTGGGAACCGCAGTCCAGCGCCTGACTGGAAAGCCAGACTACTCCCGGCTTCCAACCCTTGCTCTCTGGTGTATGCACTCTGTGACCTTGGGCTAGTTGCTTGACCTCTCTGGGGTTGGTTTCATCGGGTATTAAATGGGCCCGGCGTCACTGCCAACCAACAGGAGCTGTCTTCAAGATTAAGTGCATGGAAGCCATTGGCAGTGTCCAGCCACCGTGTAAACGTTGGTCATTGTGAGCCCACCCCGAGTAGTGGGGATTTAGGGAGAACCGGGAACCCAAAGACCACGTCTCCCGGGTTTGCAATCCGCTGAGATGGGGAGCGAAGGAGGCGAAAACCAGCAACAAATGCACTGGACAGTGAGCTAGGAGAGCAACGCAGCAGGGTGGCATGGCGCTGAGCTGAGCCAGGGGCAGGGGGTGCTTGCTAACAAGGCCACTGGTGCCCCACTCTGGAGGATGACTCCACGCCAGCCTCCCTGCCTGTGCTTTTCAGCAAGTTGTGCTTGGAATCCCCAGGACAGCTCCGGGAAGGGAGGAAGTGACTGATCCCGTTTTACAAAGGACATAATCCACAGCTGCGTCCAGAGCCGGGGACCAGGTGGATGAAACCCGTGTCTCGCTGGCTCTAGGAGTATTGGACAGGTTGGATAAGTGGGCTGGGGTGGTTCCACATTTCTTTGGGTACTCCTCTTAGCACTGTCGGGCAGAGGAATGTCTGGAGATGCTGGCAGAAGGGGTCAGTCAATGCCTGCATGGAGAGGGGACAGCCAGGAAGCAGGGACTCTTCCAACCAGCCAGACACTCCCCTCCAGTCCAAAAGAGCCCAGAGCCCCTGCCCACCTGAGTCTGTCAGCCATGGAGGGAGGCGGGGAGTTAGCCTTGGTTTGGCCATGTGGATGAGCTGGTGCTTACTCACTTTGAAGCCACCCCTCCATTGGCTGCTCTGCCATCCTTGCTGGCCTGTACCATCCTGCTCTGACCCCGAGCCTGGCAGGCTCCCTTGTCCTCTTGGCTTCTCCTTAGGCTTAGCCGGTGGAGGCCTGGCAAAAGGAAAGCCTCAGTACCTCCTCTCCCTCCCCAGCTCCCTTCCTGCAGGATTGTCCTTAGCAAAGGCCACCTTTCCTGTATGGTCTCTCTGAAGTTCCTGCAACCACTTTTGCGTTGAGTATGGTGACAGTCTTGCTGCGGCAAGCCCTGGGGACTGTATTCCCCTTTCATCTCCCTTAGTGTTGTCCACATCTTTGTAAGTGCATAGTTTGCTAAATTGTCCTCACTGACCCAATTTGAGGGTGGCATCTGTTTGGGACCAGAACTTGCCCTGCTAGAGTGGTTCCTCTAAGGCACATTCTTTTCAAGCATCAGGGCCAAGCCAGAGGGTCTTCAGGCCTCACTAGGAAGGTCCATGGTGCTGAAGGTCTGGCCCTTCTGTGTCCCTTTCCCCTCCTCCTCTGCATGAGCCGAGTCTTCTGATAAGGCAGTACTGCAGGCTGCAGAAATGGGAAGAAATCTGTGCATCAGCTGGTTTCCTAGAGAGGAAGAGAAATGTGGTCCCAGGCATCTCCACGTGACATATGAGCCTGGTCTTCAGCCCTCCCAGCTATGTTCACATCTTCTGTTCGGCAGGCTGGCCTTGGGGGGCAATGCTGTCTTCTCAGCTGCTTGCAGCAGATACTCTGTGCCATCTTCCCTTGCCCTTCACCTTTCTAAAAGAATTATTACTGTGGAAAATATATGTAACATAATTTTAATGTTTCAGCCATTTTCAGTTGTATAGCTAACTGGCTTTAAGTGCATTCACACCAAGCCTCACTACAATCCATCTCCAGAACTTCATCTTCTTAAACTGAAACTGCCCGTGAGATACTAGCCCCTGACAACCACGCTGCTACTTTTTGTCTCTGAGTCTGATTACTCTAGGTGACTGTTGTAATCAGGGTTTTCAAGGGAATAGATTTCATACAGGATACATAATTTATAGGATTATTTTATAATATTCACCCAAAAAGTCAAACACAGAAGAGTATGGAAAATCTGTCCATGTGCTAGAGACCCACAGAATCCAGCTGAGGGCCTGGATCCCATGGCAATGACCTGCACGAATCCAGTGGAAGACCTGGAGTCCACGGCAATGTCTCACGCAAGTCTGTATGAAGGCTCTGCACTGGGAAGGCCCCAAGGTCAGTGACGGAAGCTAGCAAGTCTGCACCAGCGGGATGAAGGATCTGTGCCAGTAGGCCAAGAGATTGTCTCTGGAACCAGGAAGCAACACTCAAGGACCAGAGCTCCCCTGAAGACAACTGCAGCCATCCTCATTGACAGTGAGGACCCGAGCTCCTCCAGTAATGAAAACAGCCGAGTTCACAGCAGGAAAGCCAATGTGACAAACGTCTCCACGAGGATCAACAGCACCATCTTCCCCTCTAATTTTTCTTTTATGCTACTGGCAACAATCCTCAGGTGGGCCTTCTAGACCTAGCACTACACTGGTTCAGTTCAGCTTATAAGTTGCCAATTAGTTAATCCACTACAGCGACTTAGTGAGTGGAATCATAGTTTTTGTCCTCATGTGTGTAGCTTATTTCACTTACCATAATGTCCTCAAGGTCCATCCATGTTGTAGCATGTGTCATAATTTCCTTCCTTTTTATGGCTGAGTAATATTTCATGGGGGTTTTCATTATACATTTTCTTTGATCTGCCAGTGGTCACTTGGACTGTTTCAACCTTCTGACTATTATGAATAACGCTGTTATGAATGTTGGGATACAAATATATCTGCTCAAGTTCTTGCTTTCAGTTCTTTCAATGTGTGCTCAGAGATGGAATTGCCAGATTACATGCTAATTCAATGTTTAACTTTTTTCTTTTCAGGAATTGCTATCCTGTATTCAATAGTGGCCACACCGTTTTACATTCCCATCAGCAATGCAGGAGGGTTCCAGTTACTCTACATTCTCACCATTTGTTTCTTTTGTGTGGCTCCTTTTTTTGACACCGTTGAGTGTGAAGAGGTATCTCACTGTGGTTGGATTTGCAGTTCCCTAATGGTGAGTGGTGGTAAGCACCCTTTCATCCCCTTGTTGGCATTTTACATTATTGTCTTTGGAGAAATGTCTATTTGGCTATTTTTAAACTGGGTGTTTTTTTTTCTTTTTGCCTTTTATTGAAAATCTATCTTTTATCTCCTAGATACTCGGGACTTTTCTAAATAGCCAGCATAGTGACGAACACAGTTTAGGTTGGCTGTTCCTGCTAGAAAGACCCATTTAGGCTCTGCTTGGGGGAACCGAGGATTATATGCTAAAGCAAATATCAGTCCAGGTGGCTGCTACAATGCACTGGGCCTAGACTACTGGGTGCCTCCTTATGAGCCTTCTGCAAAGTCAAATTTGTGGAGGGAACCCAGACCCAAGGAAGAACTCTAGTGAAAGAGAAATCCCACCTGAAACTTGAATCATTAATTTTACTTGGCTCCAAACCAGTCATCATCCCAATAATATTTCTGACATTTGGTAATAAATCTGGTTCTGGTTATGGTGATTTATATGTTATCTAAATCATAATTAAGCCTTAATCATAAGTCCTGAAAATTTAGATACTGTCATTTCTACCTGCTGGTGGAAAATTGAAGCTATATAAAAGAGAGAGGGCTTCCTGGAGACCTCAAAGCTGGAGTAAAGCAGGTATTTGAAGTCAGTATGACAATATATATATAGTGGAGGGGTACTGGGAATTGAACTCAGGACCTTGTGCTTGCCAGGTAGGCAATGTACTGCTGAGCTATATCCTTGACTCCAAAATGTTATATTTGACCATAAATCTGTGTCTAGCACTTTCTTGGCCTCTTAGTATGTGACTTCAGGCAAGTCACTTGACCTCTCTGTGCCTCAGTCTCCTGTAAGATGAAAGGCTTGTTCGGAGCTTAAAATGAGATATTACATGTAAAACCTGTGTGTTATTATGATTTTGCTATTGGCTAAACTGATAACCTGCATTCAAATTCTCCTTTTAACCTGCATCCAAATCCCTAACCTAATTTTAACCCTACTGCTGCCCTGAACTATGTCTAGGCTTTCCTTGTCATGGCCATCTTTTTAGCTCCTGATCACATGTCCAGCTTTTCCCCCCACCAGTCACCTCCCTCTCCCCCTGTCCTAACAATGGAAATAACTTGTCACCTCCAAGAACAAATACATCAAATACTTCTTCCCTGTGTGCCTTGGCATAAAGGCGTTCCTTTCCTCACCTTTCCTCCTGGTGACCTCTTATTCAGCCTTCAAAACCCAGCTTGTGTGTCTCTTATTCCAGGAAGCCCTGCTTCCCAGATTTTCATTTGCCTTCTCCTCTGGCTGCCATGGTGCCTTGTCCTAGCCATCATTCTGGGCTGTAATTGTTCCTTAATTATGTGGCTCTCTAACTCAATGCCAAGTGCTCAAAGAACTGGAATGGTCTTATTTGTCTCAAATCCCCCAGCATCCAGCACAGGTCAGCCCAGAGGCCACAGGCCACCAAAGAGATGATATGGGATGAATGAACCTATCTCCAGCTCCTTAGTGCCACACTGAGTCCTCAGAATTGATGGGGCCTCCTGGATGGGCCTACAGTGCTCCTGGCCCCTGCCCAGAGATCTCTTCCCATGCAGTTCCTGGGATTCCACAATGATCTTGGGAGTGCTGGCCTTTCCCTAGATTGAGGTATGCAGAGACCCAGGAAGGGAAAGTCAGTCTTCCACCTTAGCCAGCTTGATTCTCTTGAATTCCTGTTCCAGGAAGGCATTTTGCAACCATTATACACCATAGTTATGGTTTGGATCTAGATATTTCCCCCATCATACAGTCATAGGCAGGGCTTTTTCAGAGGTGGCTGAATCTAGAATGTGTGATGCTAGGATTAAGTGTGTGTGATTACTAAATCGGTCCACTGATTAGTTTGGCACCACCCGAATCCCAGTAACCTGGATACAATATAAGGGGCAGAAAGAGGTTTGTCTTCCCCTTTCCTTGCTTCCTTTTGCTGTCTTCTGCTGCCATGAACTATTGTCCCTCTGCCATACCACTTTGCCTTGGAACCAGCCAATTATAGACTGAAATTTTTACAAACTGTAAGATAAATAAACCTTTCCCCCCTTTAACTTTGGGTGTTAGGTATTTTGTCTTAGCAATGAGAAAAAGGTAGCTAAGACAGAATTTGGTACCAGAGAAATAGGATCATTGCTGTGACTATACCTGACCATATGGTTCAGGAGCCTTTGGGAATGGCTTGTGGGAAGAATTAGGAAAGGTTCACAGATGCCAGCTGAAAAAGTAGAGCTGGAACACCTGAGGCTGTACTGTATGGGAGATTCTAGTCAGAGCTCAGAAGACTGGAATATCTATAGAAATGTTGGTAAAAACCAGGCTCAGGAGGTTTCTTCTGGGAAGGACTGTGTCAGCTGTTGGACTCTAGAATATGTGCATTATGGCTTGGCAGAATGTTTGTCTGCATTTTGTTTGTGTCTGGGAACCTTTCCTGAGACTAAGGGCAATGCGCTAATTAATCTTGCAGAAAAATTTCAAAACAGTCTAATGTTGAGGTGGTAGCATAGCTGCTGTTGGGGGCCTGTAGCCAGATTTAATGTTGAAAACCAGGAGCAAAGTGCCAAGAAGAATGATTCAAAAAGTGGGCTAGAAAGGAAGCTCTAGTAAAGATGCAACAGAGGGGAAACTGGTCACTGAGAATAAAAAGCAAGAAAAAGTCAAATATTTCAGAAGAAAACAACAGAAAAAATGGCCTGAGGACATCACAGGAACCAGCAGGACTCCACCCTTTGCAGCCTCAGAGTTGCAAAGGCAAAGGACTTTGCTTTGAGAGGACAGCCCCAGAGCACCATGTTCCAGAATGGTGGCAGCCTAGGGAATTTGTTTCCCAGGATTGGGTTCAGAATACTCAACAATCCAGGCACTCAACCCCTACAACCAACAGAAAGAGAAGCCTGGCTACTACTTCAGCTGACAGCAGACCTTGGCATCATTTATGTGGCACTGGTTTTCGGTGCATGCCGAATAGAAGAGTTCTGGGGTCAGGAAGGGTTCCACCCAGATTTCAGAAGAAGGCCTGAGAGGGCATGCCATGTGGCCCCCTAAAGTACAGTCTGTGAAGCTGTTCATGTGAAGCTGAAGGTGCATTGGAGACCCTAGAATTTTGGAGAAGCCAGGATCAGGGGATCATCTGAGGAAAACTGCAAAGAGGGGGCAGAGCTGGCCTAAGACAAGAGCCATGGGAACTAAAACCACTGGCAGTGCCATAAGGGTGAAGCCACTGAAGCCCTTTGGAGTTTGTATCTTGCTACAGATTACCTTGGATGTTGCCCTTAATGTTTGCCCTGCTAGATTTTGGTCTTGCTTTGGTTCCATTCCTTGGTATCTTCCTATTTATACCTTTTGGAATGGTAATGTCTCTCTTGTGCCATTGTATATTAGAAGTGTTTAACTTTCTTTTCATTTGTACAGGGGTTCACAGCTAAGAGTTTGCCTTAAATCTCGAGGAGACTTGGGATTTGTACTTTTCAGCAGTGCTAAAACTGTTAGGACTTTGGCAACTATTAGAGACGGACTAAATGCCTTTTGTGTAAAAGAATGTACATGAGTCCTCGGGAGAACGAGGAGCATAATCTTATGGTTTGGTCCTAGATATCCCCCCAAAGCCTCATGTGGTGAGGCTTTTTCAGAGGTGGATGAATATACAGTGTGTGATGCTGGGATTAAGTGTGTGTGATTACTAAGTCAGTCCACAGATTGGTTGGGCACTGCCCTAATCTCAGTAGCCTGGATACAATATGAGAGACAGAAAGAGGCCTGTCTTCCCCTTTCCTTGCTTGCTTTTGCTGTCTTCTGCTTGCCATGAACTGGTTCTCTTCTGCCTTGCCTCTCTACCAAGCCACCCTACCTTGGAGCCAGCCAACTCTGAAGTGAAACCTCTGTTGGGTATTTTGTCTCATCAACAAGCCAATGTATTGTAGAATTGTGGATTGTCTCACAGTGGGCACCGAGGGGCACTGAGTCTATCAGCTTGAATTAAGTCTAGACTTCTCGTGACTTTGCTGTCTCTTGTTGGCTGACAGCCGTGTTTCTTCTAAATCCCAATCCCAAAGTCTGGCAGCCAGATCCAAGAAGCTGACATTGGCTCTTTCGCTGCCTCCATCCCTGGCTTCTGGGGCAGAGTTGACTTCTTTCCAGAATATGGGCAAAGCACTGGGAAAGAGATGCTTTTCCTCCAAGACGGCTGTCTGATTGGCTGGCATTGCAGTTTGCTCACCATTAACACGGCCAAGCCCACAAATGCTAGTGGCTTGGCACACAGGAGCCTGTGCAATAGATCATGGACCATGAGAAGCAGGACTTTAAGCACAATTCCAAATGCTCAGGCTTCAGGACAGAGCCTCAGGGACGGGGAGAAGATTGAGTGATCTCACATCTCAGTGGCAGGGAGAGACCCAGCTGCTTCATTCTAGTGGTACTGGGGATTCAGCCAGTGTCTTCAAATTGAGTTACAGCTCTGGCATTTTAAAAATTGTTTTATTTTAGACAGTATCTAAGTTTCTAAGTTGTCCAGGCTGGATTCTAACTTGTGATCCTCTTGTTTTAGTTCCCTAGAGTGCTTGAAATTCAGGCAAGTACCACTGTTCCTGTTTCTGAACTGTTTTTTTCTTCTATCTTTCCCCTTTTCTGGCTGCCAAGTTGATCTTCCTAAAGAGAAGCTCTGCTCATGATCCCGCCCTGCTCAGAAACACCACTGGCTCCCACTGCCCGCAGGTTCCCATGGTTCAGTCACTATTCAAGGCCCCTGCGGGCTGATCCCTCCAGGGATGCTTTCATGTCTACCTGCTTTGTATTTATCAGTTTGTATCATTCTTTTCTGCCTTTTAAAGAGATATAGTGATATGAGTGTGTTGTGATGTAACTTCTATTAAGCACCGACCAGGTGCTATCTATAATACATACATTTCATATCCACTTTCTACCCAGTATGCCCCTATGAGTCCACTTTCTATTGCTATGACAAAATACTGAGGCTTGATACTTTATTAATAAAAGAGGTTTATTTAGCTCCCAGGTTTGGAGGCTGAAAGTTTAACGTCCAGTGGCCCTGTCTGTTTAGATTCAGGGAGGTTGGTATCACAACAGCAATGTGTTCCAAAGAGATCACATGGTGACAGAGAAGCCAGAGAGATTTAGGGGATAGGGTCTCTCTGTCTCTGTCTCTGTCTCTGTGTCTCTGTCTCTGTCTCTCAGTCTCTGTTTCTCTCTCTTTCTTGTGCCTTCTGAACTAGGGATTAAATTGAGGACCTTCAAACTCAGCTACATTCCCAGCCTTTTTTTTTTTTTTTTTTGGTAATGGGGATCGAACTCACAACCTCGAGATTGCCAGGCAGGCACTTACACCACTGAGCTAAATCCCCAGCCCCTCCCAGCCGTTTTTTATTTTGCAACAAGGTCTCACTAAGTTGGTAAGTCACCCAGGCAGTGCTGGGCTCTAACTTGTGATCCTCCTGCCTCAACCTCCCAGGGTGCTAGAATTATAGGTGTGTGACACCTCACCTAACTCAGGCTTGCTTTTTTTTAAAAAAATGACAACCTGATTGTGTTAGCCTTCTGTCACTGTGACAAGATAGCCAAGAGTAACAATTTAAGGGAGGAAAGGCTTGTTGTGGCTTTAGGCCGTGATCATTTGGCTGCATTGCCTCTGGGTTGTGGGGAAGCAGAGATGCGTGAGAGGAGCACGCGTGGAGCCAAGTGCTCACCTCATGGTGAACAGGAGGCAGGGAGAGGAGGACAATGCTGGGGACAGGACATGTACTTGCAGGGTACACCCTGAGAGACCCACTGTCTCCTGAAGTTTCTGCCACCTCCCAGTGAGTGCTCCATCAGTTATGAACCCATCAGCGGGTTGGTCCATGAATGAAATCAGAGCCCTCATAATCCGATCACTTTTCAGAAGCCCTCCCTTTGATCCTTGCTGCATTGAGCTCTTTAGGAAACATTTTAGATCTCAGTCCTAACACTGCTGTCAGGGGGAACTAACCAGGGTCCTGTGAGAGCATCACTAATCCCTCTCAAGGTGATGCCTGCCCTCCAATTGCCTGACCACACCCTACTAGACCCCATCTCTTATAATTCCACTCTCTTAACACTGCTATACCAGGGGCAATGCCTCAGCTCATGAACCTGTGGAGTATAACCCCAAACCATACTCAAATCATAGCAATAGCTCACAAATCAGCAGAGTATTACTGTCCTCATTTCAATGAGATGAGCAAAGCCCAGAAAGTTGCACAGGTCATAGCACAGGAAAATTTTGAAGCTGGGATTTGAACTCAGATCTGTCTGGCTACTTCTCCATGTTCTTTTCACTGAAGGAAGATCCCCTTAGAGGACAGGATTAGAGTCTTCCTGATTTTGTCTCCAGTTCACTCCACTGAGTAGGTGCCCTCTGAACCAGTCTCTATGGCTAAAGTCCATAGCCAGGTTGGACTTCAACAAAGGAAAGTTGGATCTCCACCCCATTCCACCTTTGCTTAGGCTGCTGCTTCAGTGCCTTCCCACTGTGCTGAGAACAAAGGCAAAATGCTCACCACACCTTAAGGGCCAGCAAGGTCAATGTCATCTTATCCCCTACCCCTGGAATACTCTCCTCCAGCTGTTTCCCAACGACTCACCATCTTGCACATGCTTTTTCCTCCTCCTGAAATGCCTCTCCCTCTGTTAGTCTTTTCCATCTTTCAGGTTTGCCTTAAATGCCATCTCTTCTGAGGCCTTCTGTAAACTAGCTGCCCCAACACGTCTGCCTCTCACCACCCTGGCCATCCTTATCTCTCAACTGGAGCATCAGCATCTTAAGCACAGCCCTGGCATGTCATCAGCTATTGCCCGATACCAGCAGGCTTGCAGTGAAGAGTCATAAATTAAGCGAATGGCCGCCTTTCCACAAGAAGGGTGAGGTCATTCTTCCCCACAGTGGTTGGCCCCCGGTAGCTGCTCAGAAAATAGTTGCTGAATAAATTAATATATAAATGGGTACATATATGGATGCACGGATGGATGGGGAAACGAGTTCATGTGCAAAAGATGATTTTGGTCCCCAAACAGGTTTGAATTACATGGGCACATATTCCAGAAGCCTCTGAGAGGGCCAAGGCTGATGAATTCTGTCTCATTCAAAGAAACCTGGAAGCATCGAAAGATGAGGTGTGTTTGAAAAGTGGACGTCACTCACCCCTGGGCAGCTTCGAGTCAGACTGAGTGCATTTCATAATTTAGCCACAAGGTGGCACCCTGTCACAAACTGCCAATCGCTACCCCCAACCCAATGAGCAACGCTTGCTGCTTAATAATTGTTCCCCACAGCATGGGCTCCTCACAGTCCCAGGTGAATCTGACTGCGTGGTTGCCCCATGAGGTTGTTCTATTGGATATGAAGATTATGGATCAGGCTTGGCTGCTCAGATAAAGTGGATCAGAAGTGTAAGGAAGTGTAAGGAACTCTGGGGGCCCAGCCAACTTCACTAGTTAGACAAATATTTATTAGGTACCTAAGAAGTGCCAGGCACTGTTTGAGGTGCTTGGGAGATATTAGCGAACTCAACAGGAGCTTTTTATCTTGCAGTTCATATTCTATCCAGGAAGAGAGACAGTAAGTAAAAAATACACAATAATAAGGAAATTGTCTAGCCCACATAAGGTTAGTGTTATGATGAAATAAACACAGAACAGAACAGGGGGTGGGGAGCTGTGATGGGGGAGAGGAGGAGGCAATCTTAAATAGGGCAGAGCAGGCAGGCCTGTTGAGAAGGGGACTCTGGACTAGGAGGAGGCGAGGGAGTAAGTTGTACTATTCCCGGGGGGCCAGAAGCCTCCCCATGGAAGGAACTGCTGTACAAAGGGTAGGAGGTGGGAGCATGGATAGTGTGTCTAAGGGACAGAAAGGAGCCCAGTGTGGCTGGTGTGGAGCAAGGAAAGCAAAGAAAAGCAGGACACAGAGGGCCAGGAGAGCTCCCAGTTCTGGGGAGCCTACCAGATGCCAGGTGGAACTCTGGCTTTGGCTGAGGGAGTGGAGGGGAAGAAGTGTGGTCTGGCTTCTGTTCTCATGAGCTCACGCTGCCTGCTAAGATGAAGATGGATTCTAGCTCTCCTGAGCTCATGGTTACATTGTGGTCTCCTCCCCTCTCTCAAGAATTCCAATATGGTCGTGTGACTTGCTTAGTTACTGAAATGTGAAGGAAGCAGTGGGCAGATGGGCTCAAAGGCAACCCTGCCACTCCTCTGCACCTGACAATGCTCTGGATGGTGGCTGCCCTGTCAAACTAGGTCCCAGAGGGACTATGAGGAGCTGAACCCCATTTAAAGAGCTGAGTTTATGTAAGTGTGTGCAAAACCTTCACTGGTTGAGTGATTGGGCTTTTTGGTACTATTTGTTACTGCATCAAAACCTCACCTATCCTGACTTCTAGGAGCTAGGAAACTACAGAAATAGTCCAGATGAGAGAGATGGTGGCCTATCAGGTCCTGACCTAGATCCCCAATCTCCCAAATGAATGTACAGTGAAGGCTTAAATAAAACGAGACAAGTGGTATGATTTTAGGGCTCCAGGAGGGTCAAAACCCGTTAGCTGAGTTTGAGACTCTGAGGGCTAAGACAAAGACTTCTCTGGACCGCCCATATTTATTAGGTCCAAAACAAAGGGTGGGGAAACTGAGGAAAGCACAGGAAATGAGCAGGACCTTGGGAGTCACTTCAAAGACTTCTCCAAGTTGTAAATTGTGCCAATTTGGGAGAACCATCTTATCTCCAGGATGGCATTTATGGTAGGAGTGCGACTGCAGGAATGAGATTCCTTCAGCTGCAGTCTCTATCTACTTAATTAGTGTTGGAGCCAAGGTGTCCTCAGCTGTGGCTTTTTCTTGCCTTTTGAGGTATCTCTGGCCTCACAGGCCACTACAGGCCTCAGCAGGACCAGTGATTCATAGAGGTTCACTTACTATAAATTAGCTACCGTCACCAGGCAAGGGGCCTAGACCTAGGACAGACTCATAGATAAACATAGAAAGCCAATTAGTTAATTTTAAATCCTGCTCAGAGATGCTTGTTGTGGTCTTCAACAGTGTCCCAGACCAGGGTATTAGTAGTAGAAATGGTGTGATGAGGCTGGATTCTGGATATGGTGAGTTCTAGCTTGTTGGATGCTAGATATTTTTATAAAAAACTCTTGTGCTTGTTCTGAGGTGCAATCACAGTATGTGGAAATGGTTTGACCCTTTTAGATCCTGTCTTTGTATTTCGCTAGGCAACATCAGAGCCACAGTTAATATCAGGTTAGGCATTCCTCACTATGGAGGTATAGTATCTCCTTTTAGAAGCCCAACTGATGCCCTGTGGATTATGAGGTTTTCCACTCTTGCTGTTGGAAATACATAATATTACTGTTCTGGTATGGGTTATTTGAGTGTTTTCCTGAAATCTTAAGGGTGGGTCTTCCCCTGGAGGTAGATAGATAGACAAGTTTGCCTTTTTTCCTGTCTTTGTTCCCTGGTAGAAAGATGGTGACCACCAACACCGAGGACAGATCTTCCCCACCTCATCCACTCAGACCCACACACTATCCTCCTCTGGAAACACCTACCAAGATACACTAAAAAATAATGCTTTCTCAGGTTTCTGTATTCCTCAGTCCAGACAAGTTGTAAAGTTAACCATCCTACCCTCATGTTTGCTGAGCTACAGATCCTGGGGGGCTCCATTAGTAGGGGCACTGATTGTGGGGAGCATTGGCCTCCACTTCCAGCATCCAGTATGGCAAGTGTGTGGAGGATGTGGCTGGACTAGAGGGCCCTGGATGCATTCTATGAATGAGGGTCTGTGCCTGATCAAACCCAGCAGAGCAGGATATGAGAGACCACAGATGATGCCAAGGAACAGGCTGGAGAGCCTTCAGCAGGGAAAGGAGTCTCGGAAGAAGACCACCCAAAGCTTGCCATGAGAGAAAGTGCTACAGATCCTCTGGGGCTGGCCGGGAGGTGGGAAGGTGGTCTGACAGTGGTTTGAGGGGAGTGATAGAATAGAAGCAGGTTCCTCCCTCTGTCCTCCAGGAAGCCAGCTCCTGCCACGTTCAGATCTAGGCAGTCAGCTCAGGCCACGGTGCAGAGTGGGTGCAGCCAGCTGCCTCTGTCTGTTCATCAGTCTGCCTGTTTCTTTGGTTGCTGCTGTTTGATGTCTTATAGACATTTTCAGATCCTGATCTGGTCTACTTCTTTCCACTTCTCTGAGTATTTTAGTCCATTTGCTTGCTGCCATTGTAACAGAGTACATGAGACTGGGGAATCTATAGAGGAAAGAAGTCTGTTTAGTTCATGGTTCTGGGAGCTGGGAAGTTCAAGGGCATGGCGCCAGCATCTGCTTGATTTTGTGTACTGTTCCAGCTCATGGGGGAAGCAGATGGTCAATGCATGCATGCGGAAGGTGCAAAACAACTTGTTTTCTTGATAACTAATCAATTCCATAAGAGGGGAAGCTCACTCTCTTCTGTCAGAAATAACCCAGCCCCACCAAAAAAGGCTCTGACTCTGCCTGATGACATGACCACCTCTGAAGGACCCCACCAGCTCTCAGCACCTTTACACTGGGAATCTAATTTCAACATGAGTTTTGGAAAGGACAAACCACTCTCAAACCATAGCACTGGGGGGCGAGGTGGGGAAAGGTATCCGGGAGAGCTCTGTTTGGTATATCTAGACTTCTAACCACTTCTTTAACCATATTTTCCTTCAAAATCTTTCAGTTAAAGGATACTGAGATATCTTTAGAGTCTGATCAGTTTTGTATGTATTTTAAAAGCCTACCACCTGAGTGTGGTGGCTCATATCTGTAATTTCAGCCCTCAGGAGGCCAAGGTCAGCCTGGGCTACACAGTGAATTCAAAGCTAGCTTGCAGTGTAAAGTAAGATCCTACCCCCTCAATAAACACCCACCTATTTTCCAGATGTACTGTTTCCACTAGGAATGCATGAAAAGCCCAATTTCTCTACATCCTTCCCAGCATTTGGTATTATTGCTGCGTTTAATCTTAGCTATTCTAACAAGTGTATAGTGATGTTCCATTGAACGAATATACTATAGTGAATGTTTAGTCTTTCATCAGTTGATGGACATGGGGGTTATTTCTACCTTTTGGTTACTATGAAAATGCTACTATAAACATTTGTGTGTAAGTCTTTGAATGCATGTTTTCAGTTCTTTAGGAGTGTATTTCCTAATTTGTGTGGTAACTCCATAATGAACTCCATAATGAACTCACTAAGGAAACAAGGAACTGTTTTGTGCAGTGGTTGTACCATTTTACATTTCCCCCAGCAGTCAGTGAGGGTTCCAGTTTCTCCATGTCCTTGCTAACATTTGATATCTTTTTAATGGCCATCATAATGGGTACAAAGTGGTATCTAATTTTGGTTTTAATTTGCATTTTTCCAGTAACTAATTATGTTGAGCATCTCTTCATGTGTTTGTTGGCCACTTACATATTATATTTAGAGAAATGTTTATTCAGATCCTTTGCCATTTTTTGAACTGGGTTATTTGTCTTTTTGTTGTTCAGTATAAGGGTTCTTTATATATTCTAGATACCAGTATTTTTTTAATTTCTAATTTTTTTTTTTTGGTTACAGGGTCTTGTAACATAGTTTAGGCTAGCTTTGAACTCATTATGTAGTCCAGGCTGGCCTTGAACTCATAATGAACCTCCTGCCTCAGCCTCCCAAGTGGAGGAATTACAGGAGTGCACTGGCACACTTGGTTAGTTCTTTTATTAGACTATGATTTTTAAATATTTTCTCATATTCTGTGTGTTGTCTATTCTTCTTTTGATAGCCTCCTTTGAAATACAAAATTTTAAATTTTGATGAAATGCAGTTTGTTTATTTTTTAAAGTTTATTTTAAAGAGGATAAAACAGAATAAAACCAATCAAAACAAAGCAGTGTAAAAGATACAGGACTTCAAAACATTGCAAAATCAATAATAGTTACTGTAATGGGTTTTAATGTCTTCAAAATAGCTGCAGATACTTCAGACATAGTAAAAATCAAACAGAACAGAATAGAATAGAAACAATAAAAACAAAACAATGAATGCAATAAAGGACTTCAAAACAGGCCTATAGTAAATCCAAAATTGCTACCATCATATATTTTGCTATATCTTTGAAAAAGTTGCACCTGCCATCGGATTTGATATAATCAAACAAAACCAAAGAGAATAAAATCCAACCCATAAAAACAATGGAAACAATATAGGACTTCTAAAACAAGACCATAGGGAATCAACAATGGCTGCAACCCTCAGAGGGAGATTCCCCCCAGATGTCACACTGTGTACCAGTATCCTCTGAACCTATGATCAAATCACTGGCCCTAGACCTGGAATGTTAGTGAAACACCAAAGCACCACAGGCATCCAATTGCATTTCACCTTCATAGCTATCATCATAGCCTGTGTTTCTCTGGATAAGCCTGTTGCTTATGGCGGGGGCGGGTGTGGGGTGGTTGGTACTTCTTTCTTGCCTGTGAGAGCTTTGGAAGGTGCTGGGGTCTGTCTCTTCTCAATCTGGCGGCAGCCTGCATATGGCGCTGGTTCCCAGCCTGGGCTTTCTTGCTAGTGTGGCTTTGTTCTCTCTACTCCCAGTCAATGAATGGCGCTGACTCATGGGAGCTGGGGTCTGTCTGTTCTAGTTTGTTGGCAACCTGCGCATTGTCTATTTATTCTTTTGTTGCTGTTTTTTGATGTCTTATTTAATAATTAATTGCTCAATCCAAGGAAATTAAGATTTATCCCTACATTTTCTTCTAAAAGTCTTATAGTTTTACTTCTTATATTGAGGTCTCTGATTCATTTCGAGTTAATTTTTGAATTTGATGTAAGAGCCCAACATCATTCTTTTGCATGTGGCTATGCAGTTGTCCCAGCACTATTTGTTGAAAAGACTGTAGTGTTTTGAGTGTATCTCTTCATATAACTCTTATAGTGATTGCTGTGGGTATTTCATTATCTATATAGAATTTATCAAATTTATTGGTGTCAACATCTTAAACTCTAAGTTAAGTACAGAGACCTAATCTCCCTTTATGTCTCCTACCTACCTTTCCCTACTGGCTTTTCTTTTCTTTTCCTTTAAAAAAAATTTTTTTTGAGACTGTGTTTCACTCCACAGTCTAGGGTGCCCTTGAACTTATTATATAGCTCACAGTGATTCTCCTGTCCCAGCCTCCTGGGTGCTGGGATTACAGGCATGTGCTACTATGCCCAACTTCTCCCACTTGTAATCATCTTAAATATTTTTTATACACATTGAAAATTATATTAGTGTTAGAATTTTTTCCACTGACAAATACAATTGAGAAGACTCAAGATACAACAGAACACATCAAACAGAAGAAATAGAAATAAGCCTAAAAGAGGAAGGATATGCTAAACTCTCATTTTTTTAAAATAGGATGAGTAGACAATAAATAAATACAGAAAAGGAGCAATGGTTCTTGGCCATTTTAGAAAAACTAAGGGGATCACTGTCCCTTAAATCGCAGTGTCCACTGTTGGGCACATCGGTATTGTGTACGTAACTGGGCATCTGTGAGCTCTTCTGGTAAATCCATGAATCTCAAATCCATGAATCTCAAATGAAGATTCACCAATAGCATAAACTAGCTTGATCTTAGGAGTCAGATATAAATTTAAATCCCGGATGACGTTAGGCAGGTTATTGAACCTCTCTAACTCCTACTTTCAGTAAAATGAGGATCCTCAGAGACAGTTCTTCAGAGTTCTGGTGAATTAATGAAAAAAAGCAGTCAGTGGAAAAGGCTGGGCACGCAGAAGTCCTCAACAGATGAAGCCTGTTGGTACCATTAGAGCTGAAAGGTGGAGTTAATGCTCATGCAAACCTGATCTTACACTTTGCAAATGAAGTATCAGCCTTTAAGATGGATCAAGTACAAAGGTGGATACTACCCAAAGCTAAGAACAGAACTACTAAGAACAGTTCGAGTAAACACAAAAGATAGAATGTGTATTGTCTATTTGTGATTGTTAATCATGTGATTGTTAATTTGACTGGATTAAGGATGCCTGGCTGATTAATAAAAGCACCTCTGGGTGTGTCTATGGAGTGTTTCCAGAGATGATTAGCATGTAAGCCAGGACAAGTAAAAGAGACAGACCCTTCTGATTATGGGTGACAGTAACAAGTAGGCTTACAGTCCAATGGAGTGAAGGAGAAGGAAGAAGTTGGCCTGCATTTTGAAAAGCTCCATTCTTGCTTGAGCAAGTCTTTTGCTAGTGCCATCAAACATAGATATCAGACTGTAGTTTCTCAAGCTGAAGTCTGAGCCCAAATGTGCATTTGTGGATATGATTTTGGTCAGAGCTTTATATGATTGCTATGATTACTGCTATCAAAATGTTCTCCAAAAAGCTAGAAAAGAAGCTAAGGAAGGAAAAGAAGGTAAAGGAAGCAAACACATTTGAAAAGAAGAAGGAAATTTTGGAGAAATATGACTGGCATTCATGGAACTGATCTCTCTAACAGGCACAGCATGTTAAAATTCACCATCTTGACAATCTTACGGAGAAAGGAGAAAGGATTTGTATAAGGAGGCTAGTGTTACTGAAGGTATTACGGTACTCAGATTAGTAAGTCATGATCAACAGTGTTAGACAAGGTATAAAGGCTGTTACTGGTGTGGGCAAATGAAAGGCAGATGGCAGGTTATAGCCTATATGAGTCTATAATTTGTGAAAAAAACTAGGCTATAAATGCAGATCTTGTAAAGAATAATCCATCAATGAGTGATAATGATGAAACATTTTGTTCCAGTAAGGGGTGGTGTCTTGGTTACTTTTCTCTCGTTGTTGAGGGAAAATACCTGATGCCCAAAGTGAAGCAAGGAAAGGTTTATTTAGCTTACAGGTTTTTGGAGGTTTCAGTCCATATTCAGTTGGCTCCCAGGCAGGGTGGAGTGGCTGAGGGGTAGCCGTTCATGGCTGCTGCAAGCGACAAGACAGAAAAGACCAAAAAAAGGGAAAAGTGCGCTTCCTTTTCTCCCTTACATTGTATGCCTCCTCCGCCCCTGAATGGGTGCAGCACTCACACCACCAATCTCAGTGCTAGACAACAAACCAATCACAAATGTTAGTCTCAGCTGCCTCCATAACTGCACGAGGCTTGGAGGGACACCAAGAATAAACCAAACAGGAGGCTTCACAATTTTAAAGTGAGAACTATGGTTCATAGCTATTCATGATGAAGCAGCCAGTGCTGGTAAAAAATTTGCTGAAAATTACATATACCATTTCAAGCAATGACACAGAGAAATGATTTTTGCGCTTATCAGATTTTCAACTGTGATGAGACTGGCCTTTTCTGCAAGAAAATGCCCAGGATAACATCCATTAATTAGGAAGAGAAGGCCACAAGCCTATGAGGATAGGCTAATCTCATTACTATGTGCCAGTGTGTGTGGTGGCCTCAAGATAAAGCCTCTCTTGGTTTATTACTCTGAGACCTCTAGAATGTTCAAAAAACATAAAGTCACAAAGACTAGAAGATAGGTCATGTGGACAGCTAACAAAAAAGGCTGGGTAACAAGAGTACATTTTCTTGAGTGGATCAGGGAGATTTTCTGTCCTACCATTAAGAGTGATCTAGAGGACAAAGGTTTACCACTCAAGGCTCTCCTCACCATGGACAGTGCTCCTGCTCACCCATGAGATTTGGAAAAAGAATTGGCTGAAGGATTCCCATGGCTCTCAGTTGAGTTCCTCACACCTAATACAAGTCCTCTACTGAAATCTATGGACCAGCAGCTAACTCTAGGAAGCTATACACCAAGGAACTTGAAGGAGTATTACAACATCCTTTCCTGTGTGGAATTAATTGAGAAATCCCGGGACAGTGTCTAAGAAGACTGAGATCAGCCTAAAAGACAGTGTGGCCTAAAATGATATAGCAGAGAGACTCTGAAGGCTGTGTAGAGGAGCCTGAGTCTTTAGTTGACCGTGTGGTTGATGACCTTGTCACTATGGCAGAGTCCATAGCCTTGCAGGTAGACAGTGATAATATTGAGGAACTGGTGGAGGAATACTTAGAGGAACTGTCCACAGAGGAACTTCAGAAACTTCAGGCTGAGCAGTTGAGTGGCAGCTGAGGACCTTTCTGAAGAGGAGGGGGAGTATCAACAATCAGTGCAGCAAAGTTCTTCTGAAACAAAGGAAATTCTGAAAAAATGGACAGACCTACACACATTTTTAGAGAAGACCTACCGAGACAGAAAAAGCCAACCATTGCATTCACTTACTTAACAACAATGTCATGTCATACTACAGAAGAGTGCTAAAGAAAAGACACAAACACACAACCTTAGGCCAATTTTTTTTTTTGTAATGGGGATTGAACTCAGGGCCTTGCACTTGCCAGGCAGGCTCTTCTGCTGGTGAGCTAAACCCCCAGCACTCTTAGCCCAGTTTTTAGTTCTGAAAAGGTTGAGGTCTAGTGAGCCGGAAGGAAGTCCTAATGGGCTACAGATTCTCCCTGGGAGAGAAAGGACACCAGACAGTCAGATTCCTGATGCTCTTATGGAAAGGGACTCTCCTTCCAAACAACAACCACCTTCCAAGTCATCCTCCCTTCCTGCAAGCCAAAGATGTCAACTTGAGTGGTGAGTACGGTATGAAGTTGTTGCCTCTGGTAAACTAGGCATATCACAACTTTTTGGTGAATACACTAGGAAATTTATTGATGTTTCTGGTAAATTACACACATTATACATCCTTTTTTTAATGAAGAGGTTAGTTAAGGAGCGCTTTAGGAGGGTTGAAATGCATTAGTTCCATTATTTCTTATGGGAAAAATAGTCTTGACTTACAACCTACTTGAGTTACAAACAGCCCTTGCACATGAATTGAGTTCGTGTCTTAGTTACTTTTCTTGCTGCTAAGACAAAATACCTGACACCCAAAGTTAAAGGGGGAAAGTTATTTAGTTCACAGTTTGTAGAGGTTTTGATCCATAATTAGCTGGTTCCAAGGCAGTGGCCATGACAAAGGGGCAAGAGTTCACAGTGGCAAAAGATAGCAAAAGCAATGAGAGAGAGACAAGCCTCTTTCTGTCCCTCATGTTGTATCAAATCTCCAAGGTCTGGGGTGGTGCCAATATAATCAGTAGGCTGCTCTAGCAATCACTCACTCTTAACCCCAGGACCCTTAATCCCAGTATTGCGCTATGAATCAATCATACACTCTAGATTCAGCCATCTCTGAAAACAACATGTGACCTCATGAGGCTTTGGGGGACAGAATCAGAAGCAAAAGAATCACAATAGTCATCATGGCATGGCACCAAAGGGTTTGGGTGACTCTGTCCCTGTGGCACTTCCGGTGGTTGTAGCTCCCACAGGTTCTCTCTTAGATCTGCTTTGCTCTCTCCTTGCAGCTTTCCTTAGATCATCCTCATTATTGGCTTTTCCAAACTTCTGGGGTCTCCACTGCACCTTTGGCTTTACACTCATAGCTTTATACACTGCCCTCTCAGGGACACACTGCATGGCCTCCCAGACCTTCTGAAATCAGGGTGGAAGCCTTTTCAACCTTAGAACTCTTGTGTTCTGCATGCACCTAAAATCAGCACCATGTGGATGATGCCAAGGCCTGCTGCCAGTTGGAGCAGTAGCCAGGCTTTCCTCTCTCTTAGCTGTAGGGATCAAGTGCCTGGATCAGTGGGCACTCTGAATCCAATTCTGAGGAACAAATTTTTTATGCTGTCATCATTCTGGAACATGGCGTGGCTTCTGCCATTCTGGAACATGGTGCTCTGTGGTTTTTGCCTTAAAGCAAAGCCTTTTACTCTTGCAGTCGTGAGGCTGCAAAAGTTCTAGACTTGCTGCTTTCTGTGATTCCTTCAGGCCATCTTATTTATTCTCCTGTTCCTTTTCAACAATTGAGATTTCAGCTTTACCTTTATAGTCCAGAGCTTTATTGGAGCTTTCTTTCTGCCAAACTCGCAACATTTTAAATCGTTCTGCTGGGCTCTTTGCTCTTGATTTCCAATGTGAATCTGCTAAAAACACCCAACAATAGTCATGTCACTGCCTCAACATTCAACTGCCTTGAAATTTCTTTTTCCAGATTAATTAGTATGCTACCCTTGGTCTCAGTCTCAGGCAAAGTCATTGGACATGAGCAAAATGCAGACAAAGTTTCTGCCAAGCCATAATACACATCATCTGGAGTCCATCAACCAATGCAGTCCTTCGTCCCAGCAGAAACCCTCTGAGCCTGGTCTTTACCAGCAGGATTTCTATCAGTCTTCTAGTCTCCTGAGCGCTAATCAGAGTCTCCCATACAGAACAGCCTAAGTTATTCTAGCTCTGCTCCTTCAGGCAACATCTCTGAACCTTTCTAAAAGCTTTCCACAAGCCATTTCCCAAAGGCTTTTGAGCCATGTGATCAGGAATAGTCCCAGCAATGACTCCACTTCTCTGGTACTAAATTCTGTCTTGGTTATTTTTCTCTCATTGCTGGGACAAAATACCCAACACCCAAAATGCAGGAAGGAAAAGTTTATTTAGCTCAGTGTTTGTGGAGGTTTCAGTTCATAATCAGCTGGCTCCAAGACTGACTGGCATGGCACCTGGGGAACACTTCACGGGAACAGCCAGCAAAAGCAGCCAGAGCAAAAGAGAGGAAGAGCAAACCACTTTTCCTCCCTTATATTATATGCAGGCCACCCCTTGCCCTCAGGGCAGATATAGAACTCACAAAATCTCTGTGCCCTCCTCTTGTACAGGTTGAGGATATTTACAAAGTAAGATCCTGGCTCCCTGATAAGTCTCTGAGTTAGACTTCTAAATTTCTCAAGTTGACACAATGTATCAACCATAACAAGGGCTTTTCATTCCACTGGATTCAACCATATTTTTGGGGAGTCACTGGGCTGGGAAACAGTGACTGCTGCTTTGCTTCAAATGTTACACATTGGCTCCTTAGCTAACCCAATTTACATTGCTTAAAGCCAATTGAAGGGACAAAGAAGTGGCCTAGTCAGCTCTGTACATATCAATACATTTTCTCCACAATGGAGATAACTGCTCTTCTTTCAAGGAGACTCCTCCAGGTGATTCCCCACACCTTTTCTTTCCCTTTTTATTCCATTCAAATTACAAACCTATTGATTGTTGCCATCCACATCCAGGGAGTTCTTTTCCCCTGCTTGCTGGCCTGCACGTCCATCATCTAAAGACGCTAATCTTGTAGCCCATCCTTACTAAAGTCAAGTTGATATATCACAATTAACAATCACATTAGGGTGTGGGGGCAATTTGGCTGCAATATACGTCACTTCATTGATCACCAGGGTTGATCTGGCAGATCTGGCTGGCTAGGTGAGTGTCCCTTTCCTCCCTTACCACTCCGTGTTCCTCCTCTCCCATAGAGAAGGACTATTTCCTTGGCCAAGGGTATACAAATCACTGTACTGCCTTGCTAGAACCTCCTAGCAATCACATCAATAAATATGACCACATTGCCATTAAGGAGTTGTTAACATTTCTACTCATGTCCCTGAGTCCAAAAGTTTCTTGGTTTACTGGTGTCTGGCCACTTTGGGGCCTTTTTTCCCCCCTTAGTCTAGTAAAGGGTAAAGTCAGAGACTTCCTGTAGGCACTGAGACATGCAGAAGGATCTGAAGATAAAGGCCAGAGTAGAAAAGCTGCTTGGGAGTGGAGCCAGGGCAGATAATGACTTTGACGATGGCAATAGGCCCTTCTTGTGAAGTTAATCACAAGGAAAATGAGTTCAGGAAGACAAGAGCTTCACAAATGGATGCATAAAATGGAACTGGAGGTAATTGAGCAGTCCAAAATGGAAATGAAGATCGATATTTGTTGCTTTGAATTTTATAGACCAAGAGGCACAGAAGATGAGATATAGAATAGAGAGCAAATATAAGTCATATGGAAAGTGAGGGGGAAAGAATATTCTATAGAGCAAGAAAAGATAAGGAACAGCTCAGTATGAGCAAGATTAATAATTGAGCTATATTTAAAAGCATGCTAGCCCTGGAAGGAGTTGGAACAAAATCGAATGAAAGCTGAAAGATAGATGGCTGTGAGTTAGAAGATTTTAAGTGCGAAGGAGGCAGGACTGCCAGGGCAGAACTCCTTGGATTTGCACTGACTGGAGGCATCCCCAAAAGACCGTTTCTGTAAGCATCCTCCTTGAATTAGTAGATTGAATGTGAGAGGAAAACCGGCTGGGAAGGCTGTGATGACAAGTAACAGACACGTTTGTACCTCAGGTTCAAGGTAGGCTTCCTGCAGCCACGGAGAGCTTGCTGGAGAAAGTAGTAGATGTGATCATGGGCGAAGATGAGTGGATTTCTGCAAAAATGCTGAAATAGTTGGGGGGAAGAACTTTTAAATCTTTCATGAAAGAACGCTGAGATTATGTTCTAAACAAATCATTCTGTGGCAAAGAGAGCCACGAAGGGGAGTACATTTCCCAGAGAATTATGCAAAAATTCTGCTTGATATGGAGATTTTCATAAGAGATGATGAATTAAATACCAAGCGTGCAGAAGCTAATGTATCACTCCTCGATCAGCTGACATTAACCAGATGTCCTTTGTGTGCCTGACACAACGGTCACCATAATGGCCTACCAACAGCCAAGCTCTGGTCTAAACTCTGCGCATATTCAAGTTCATTTAATCTTCTCAACAACACTGTGAAGGAGTTAAATAGTTGCGTGGCAGCAAGGTGAGCTGCGTGAGGCACTCATCTCAGATGCTAAATTTAAATGGAGTGAGAAAAAGACCTCAGTAATCAAGAAAAATAATATGTTAATGCAATATGTTTTAAAAATCAAAATTAACGCAAAAAATCTACGATGAGCAAATTACCAACATTTTGAATAGAGACAACAAGGTCACCGCTCGCAGTGGCAGAGTAGGATCCATATCCAGGCAGCCTGGCTGCAGAAACCATGCTGTTAATCACTAACTCCATACTGCGTTCAAATCAGACCAGTGGGCCGCATTGCTTTTTCCTCCACACTATGCATAAGGTCTGGCTCAGGGTCCAGCACACAGGAGGTCTGCACTTAGTATTTGTTGAATGAGGACATGGGCCTTGCCTTCAACAGTGTTCATACTCACCTGCTTTAGGATTGTGCAGAGGGTTTAATGTGACTCGCAGGCACCATACATCTTGTATTATTCTGTTACTTTGTGAACATATTAATGAACACATTAATATATGCCTATGATTTGAATATGGCTGTCCTGCCCCACACTCACATTAAAATTTGTTTGCCACAATGGCCATATTGGAAGTTGGAGCCTCTAAGCCATGATTAAGAGCGATTAATGATTTTCTCAAGGGAGTTTGTGGGTTATCGTGAGATTAGGTTGCTATTAAGCAAGCCCAGCCCCTTCCTTGTGCTTGTTTCTTCCACATGCATCTTTTCACCATTCAGCTTTTCCATCACATGATGATGAAACACCAGATGAGCCCCTCACCAGATGTGACCACCTTGTCTTGGACTTCCCAGCCTCCAGAACTGTGAGCTCAATAATCTCTTCCCTTTGCAAATTATCCAGGATCAGGTATGATGTTATAGTAACAGAAAAAAAAGTCCTGGGCATCAGAATCCCAAAGCTAGGAAATATGACTTCAGTCTTACAGCACTGTGACAAGTTTTAAGAGAGGGTGACATCTGAGTGGAACCTTAAAGTAGGTGAAAGTTTTCTCCAGGTAGGACGGGGGCGGGGGGAGATGTTGCCTGGCAACATGGCCAGATCATCACACATTGTTGAGTAGAGAAAGCTTGACTGTAGACTGATATCACATGATACCACCGGTGAACCATACTCCAAATGTGCACAGAGGAATATACATGTGTGTGAAAAGGTCTGGAGCATAAACATTGTGTTAGGCAGATTTCCATTACTGTAACAGTGATAAATAACTTAAAAATAGGAAAGGTTTATTCTGACTCACAGTTTTGGAGTTTTTAGTCCAGAGTCTACTGGCCCAGTTTCTTTCGGCCTGTGGTGAGGCAGTATATCACAGTGGGAGCATATGTTGGAGCAAAACTGCTCACTTCATGGCTGGGAAGAGAAAGAGAGAGGAAAGAGCCAGGTCCCACAAGCCGCTTTGAGGGCACATCCTCCAGTGACCTAAGACCTCTCCCTACAACCTACCTCTTCAAGTTTTCACCACTTTTCAATAGCTCCAAGCTGAGGACCAAGTCTTTAACACACAGGCCTTTAGAGAACCTTTTAGATCCAAGAAGCAGTCTCTGGCAGGGCTGTAGGAACAAGCAGGAAGCTAGAGAGGCTTAGGCAAAGGGCTTCATCCTTGCGATGTGCAGCTTTTAAAAATCAAAGAAGACAGTGGTGCTTACTTCTGCAAGTAAACACTGTTTTATATAATAGATCAAGGAGGATTTCTATCAGCCAGTATGGAGTAATTTCCAAAATATATTAAGTACAAGCACCTACCTTTTATGTTCTTTTTGCCAAAAATGGGACATGGAGAAGAACAAATGAGAAATAATAAAAAATATACATATGGGAATAATGGATGGGGAGAAAATATGGGGATGAAAAAGCCATTTTTAAAATAGGTGTGACTTTTAAGCCATGTAAATGACTTACTGAACTAGAATGTTTTTAAAAAATTAGGACTGGGAGTATAGCTCAGTGGTAGAACACTTTGTTACAAGACCCTGAATTCAACATTCAGCATGACCAAAAAATAATTAAAAATTAAAATAAATAAATAAAAATGATGGGAAAAGCAACCTTAAATTTGAATACAAATAGAAACAAAAGAGGGTTGAGTGGATCATACTAATCAATCTTTTTAAAATTTTTTTTTATTTTAAAGAGAATAGAACAAAAGAGGGCAGAACAAAGCAGATAGAACAGAACAACATAAGCAACACAGCACTTTACAATAAGACAACTGGACATTAACAGTAGCTATCAAAATATCTCTTTCTCACTATAGTTGAGCATAGTTTCAAATACAATAATATCAAACATAACAAAATAGTATAAAACTATTCAAAAGAATGAAAGAATTACAGGGCATTCTGAACTGAATAACAGAGAATGATCAATGTCTACTATAATATCTCATTCGCAATAAAAAATTTGTTTATACTATCACATATATTAAAATCCCAATAAGACACAACATGATAGAACTGATGGTAATAGCAGAATAGAATCATGGTAGGACTTTTAAGCAAGATGATATTAAATCAGCAATGGCTGCCATAATGTTTTGTTTTCTTCAAAACAGCTGTTCATACCATCACACATAATAAAGTCAAACAAAACAGAATAAAACCATTCCTACTGATGAATGAAAACATTGAAAGGCTTCAAAGCAATGAAATGGGGAATCATGATTACCATAAAATCTTACATACTTTTACCAACTCTCATACTAGGGAGACTATACGGTATTTACACATGTGAGTTTGGTTTATTTCACTTATGAGTATGGTCTCAAGTTGTGTCCATTTATTTACAAATATCTCAGTGTGATCATTCTTTATAGCTGAGTAGTACTCCATTGTATAAAAATACCACAATTTTTTTATCCATTCCTCAGTTGATGGGCACTTAGGTTGTTTCCAAGATCTGGCTATTACAAATTGTGCTGCTATCAACATGGGTGCACATGTATCACTGTGGTATGATGTTTTCAGATCTTCTGGGAATATGCCTAGAAGTAGAATAGCTGGGTCAAATGGGACTTCTCAACCCAGCTTTTTGAGGAATCTCCAGACTGACCTCCACAGTGGTTGTACCAGTCTACACTCCCACCAACAGCGCAGAAGAGTTCCTTTTTCCCCACAGCCTCTCCAGCATTTGTTGTTGGTAGTTTTTTTTTTATCGTGGCCATTCTTTCTGGAGTGGGATGGAATCTCAGTGTGGTTTTAATTTGCATTTCTCTCATGCCTAATGATGATGAACATCTTTTCATGTATTTATTTGCCATTCATATTTCTTCATCTGAGAACTGTATTCATTTCAGATGCCCATTTTTGGATTGGGTCTTTGAATTTCGAGGGTCTGATTTTTTAAAAAAATTCTTTATAAGTTCTAGACAGAAGTCCTTTGTCTGAGGGACAGTCCATTAAGATTTTTTCCCAATTTGTGGGTTTTCTTTTCACTCTGCTAGAAATCTCTTTGGACATGCAGAATCTCTTTAATAAGATGTGGTCCCAGTTATTGATTCTGGGAAGTATTTCCCGTGCAGTTTGATTCTTGTTCATGAATTCTCTACCTACTTCTATATCTTCAAGATTTTTACCTACTTTGTCTTCCAACAGATTTAGTGTTTCTGTTTTAATATTTAGATCTTTGATCCATTTAGATTTTAGTTTAGTACATGGTGATAGGCATGGGTCTAGTTTTAGTCTTCTGCATATGGATAGCCAATTTTTCCAGCACCATTTGTTAAAGAGACTGTCATTCTTCCAGCGAGCATGTTTGGCCCCTTTAT
>PVJX010019914.1:0-34115 GCA_004027295.1 Dolichotis patagonum
TGGGAGACTTCCTGGGGGTGAAGGGCAGGGCTACGGGCCCAAACAGACCCGGCCCAGATCCCGATCTCCAGGTAGTTCCTTGCAGATAAAGAGTGGGCCTACCAGTCCCAAACAGTCATGCCGACATGCAGGTCTGCGCAGACTTTTGATCCAAACAGCCCAGGCCACTCTACAGGTCCGAGACTTTTGGGTCCCAAAGAGACAGTCCGAGATGCTGCTTTCTGGGAGACTTCCTGGGGGTGAAGGTATTATTTATTAAAATATGTTCTTGGTGGCATAAACTGATTCTTCATAAAATAGTTTTCTTTGCAAAACTTGGAAAATAAGGCAAAGCGTATATCCTTCTA
The DNA here is from genome assembly GCA_004027295.1 of Dolichotis patagonum. Taxonomy (NCBI): domain Eukaryota; kingdom Metazoa; phylum Chordata; class Mammalia; order Rodentia; family Caviidae; genus Dolichotis; species Dolichotis patagonum. The sequence continues at coordinate 348 of PVJX010019914.1, forward strand.
GAAATTTAAAAGACATGTCTCATTTATTGAATTCTGTAAGAACTGTTGCAATAAAGAGGTTAATTCAATGTCTATTAATTATTATCTTGAGAATAGTATTGTTATTACCGGTGTAACCATAAATAAAAACTCATCAAATAATATATATTAAAATATGTTCAGTTTTTATACATCAATTACACCACGATAAAGTCAATTAAAATGTAATTCAGCATTTGTCATTCTTTTATAGGTATTAGACTTCTTTAGCTATGGCTCTTAAATATTGCTTTTACAGAATGGAATTGAAAATTAATTTTAATTAAACTTCTATTATATGCTCGACATTGTATGAAACATTTCTATGCCTTCAAATTTTATCTTATAACCTCCAGGTATAAACTGTTATTACCATAATTTTATCAATACAAAGATTGAATCTGAGTTCACACTGAGGCTAAATAATAAGTAGTGGAAGACCAGGGTTTGAGCTTGTAACAGTTTTCCTTTGCTGCCGTAATGAATTTAACCCATTTCCTGCTTAAAAAAAAATTCAGCCAGAATTCATTTGATTTTCAGCAATTGAAGATTTATATTGTATAAGTGGGAATGCCACTACTAGAAAAAGGATGCTATAAACAGAAAATTTTCTCTGCTTCCAAAGACTATCAATGTATTATAGTAGTGAGAAAATCAGGGTAAAAGTGTGTTATCTGGTGGCATATATTGGGATTAAAGTTAAGACTGTGACCCACAAATTAACTCAAGGTAAACACCGCAACTACAAACACTGCCAGCATTATATGAGGCAACAAGAGATTTAAAATAAAACAAATTTATCATGTTGTGTTCTTGGTCAGAAGTCTAAATAGTTCTCACTGAGGTGAGATCAAGGTCTGAGCAGTCTGTTTCTTGTTTATTTTAATGTTGAAGGAATTCAGATTCACAGTTTGCATGACTAAAGTCTTCATCTTCTTGCTGGTTGTAAATTGGGGTCCTCCCCTAAATCTGGAGTTCTCTTTCTAGTCCTAGTGCCTGACATTTTTAGCACTGATGTGCAGTCTTCTTCTGATGGCTCCATTTCTTACCCACCTCTGCATATTCCTCCAAGATTAAGCACTCACACGATTAGATTCAATTTATGTAGATAATTCATTGCAATCTCCCTATTTCAAGATTAATCACAGTCTCCCTACTTTAAGATTCTTCAAGATTGATCACATCTGAAGTGCCCCCCTTGCTATTTCAGCTAATATACTCATCACAGCTTTTGGAGATTAAAACTATTGGTTTTTTGAGGAGGCCCCTATTCTGACAAAGTTCATCTTTTTGTTTATTGTTTGCAGCACTGGGGATTTGATCCAATCCCTGACCTAATTTACAGAGAAATCAAGTAAGTCTCTTCCAATCTATACACTTTGGTAGATGAGTTTTTTGTTTTGTTTTTCTTTTCTTTTTTTTTTTTTTTGTGTGCCAGAGATCAAAGTCATGACCTCGCCCATCTCAGGCAGGCACTTGTGCCACGGAACTATATCCCCAGCCCTAGATGATTTTTGAGCTGCAATTCAAAGAATACAAAAAAGTACATGTGCTATACCAGTGCTGCACCACTAAGCTGGGCCCTAGCCTAAGCCCTCCTCTTCTGTTTTTAGGTCATGGTTTCTCAAGGTAACAAAATATCTCCAAAAACTCTCAACTCCATCAAAGCTGATCCATGTAACATGGATGAGGAGAAAGTCAAAAACAAAACAACAGAATTATATAAGATGATTAAAAAGGAAATAACAACAACAAAACAGATCAATAAGGTACTGAGCAAGCTGTAACATGATATAACTAAACAGATAATGTACTTAAAAAGCAAAGGGAGGAAAAGAAAATGCTCTAAAGTATATAACTGCATGTATGTTTATGTGTGTGGGATTGATAACCATATTACCAAGTTTTTGTTGGATGGTTGAACAGAACTGTTTGCAGCCTCACTGTTTGTTCACTTTATATGCCTGAATTTTGTAACATGAACATCTATTTCTAAGAAGACAATATGTAATTTATCAAGTAGTGATTTCTTAATTTTTTTTGAAATTCTGTATTATTTCTACCCTTTTTTCTGTTTTGCTTTTTTTCTCTTTAAATAAAATTTTAAAAAAAGGTCATGGTTTCTATTATTTTCAGAATACACTCTGTATTGCATAGAACTTTGGGAAATATCACTTGAGTTCAAAATAATGACATAAGTACTAAAATTGCATACATAGGGGCTGAGTGTGGGGAGCAAATATTTGTTTCCAATGATTCAGAACACAAACGTGCTTACAAAATACTCATTCATTTAAGGCATTCTGTGTTTGCATAGCATGATAAAAGAGACTCCAAGTAACTTATTTTTTAGGCATTTTAGAAAAAGCATTGAGAAAGTGAGCCCTTAAATATGATTTCTTTGGCTATATCACTCTGATATACTTCGCTATGACTTTATGAAAAGCCATTGTTAATAGGTGAGGTAAGGCTGATAGTCTAGCTCAGTGGTAGAATACCTGTCTAAGGTAGCAGAGGCTCTGTGTTCACTGCCCAGTGCTTGAAGAAAAAAGTCTGCTTTTTGGTGCCTTGTGTTTGAATTTTCCATAGTAATAAAAACCAGGAGCAGGAAAATTGCTTTATTTATTTCACGTATGAGTAGAGCTTTATTTTTTTCATTGCAAACTTTAATAAGCTTTATGGTTGAAAATTCTCACAGGTTTTTTTTTCTTCTACTCTGAGTACTGCATCTTGGGTAGGTTTTCAAATGGCAGGTAGCCAGACACTTACAGCTAAGCATTTATTATATCCTGGCTATAAAATGCATTCCTTCATCATTGTCCAATAGACTCAATCATGTAAGGAAAATTCATCTCCCAATGCTATAATGTATTGCAAATATTTTCACCCATTTTTTTCTTATTGGGAAAAATCCAAGTTGTTTAAATAATTATCAGACTAATAGATAAAACTTTTAAAATTAAAATTTAATCAGTTCTTAAAATAAGGGCTACATCAAAGCCTTGCATAGAGAAACTATGGAAAATGAAGATATTTGGGGCTCTTTTATGTAGATAAATTTTTCTAACATTATATGTTTTCATCAATGCATCTCATCCTTGATTAACCCCTCTTCATCAATTCTTTGACAGTTTCTCTTTGTTCTTCACTTAAAATCCACTAAATATATATTTTATAGATCTTTTATCCAAGTTTGTGGCTTGTATTTAATTTTATTTATAATTCTTTCTGTAGACAACTTTTAAAATTTATAAAGAAATGAAGTAGCATATTGAGTCTTTGAACTCATCATTGGGTTAATATTTGTTGAACATTTTCAATAGGTGTGGCTTTTTGCTGCATTTTCAAATGCATCAGTTAACTTGGATGCTTCTAAGTTTTCTACATAAAATATGCACTATTTTCTCTACTAAAATTGAGGAATCTAAAGATCTCGCAATTTGCATGAATAAGTTATACTGTTTATTGACTAATACTGGTATTTTGCAAATCAGTTATTTTATAGTATTTTTGACATTTATTTATTTGACTGAGTGACACTATATTTATGAGAAAAGGAAGAATTTTAAGATTCCATGAGCAACATCTATGAGAATCTTCTAATTATTGGAACTGCTTTCTTTCAATCACACATGAACGTTTCATGTATAACTGTTGAGGTTCCCTTTCGGAATTTTCCAATCATAAAATCCAGCCTATGATGCTTGTTAGTATATACATATTTCACTTGATATTGTCACATTACTTTTAATTTTGATTTTTATATTTAAACATTTTATAGTGATTCTATAAAATATTGAGTTTCATTTTGGCATTTTCATACATGTATACAGTATCTAATTCTCTTTAAAATGATTCCCTAACTTTGAATGGGATTTTTATAGCTAAGCATGATAGATTGTTAGTTTCCTTGAAACTGTTGCCTTCCAAAAATTTGACTCTGGTATACAAACAGCAAAAATCTCATTACTTACACCAGCAAAATTTATGTAATTTGTTGAAACAGGTAAAATATGTTAAAACATAATATTTATATTCTGTCTTTGTAATTAGTTTCCTAAACAAATATGCATGGTATGTTAGTTGTGCTGCTTCATGATTTCCTTTGTTGACTTACAGACTTCTGATGCTGTACCAATACTAGTGCTTTAAAACCAACTTAATATATCAGGAAGTACGTATAATGATGCTTACCTTTCCCACACATGTACTGGCTCAATCCATCTGGTTGTATTATCAGTAACTGCCATTAAGAAGATGCAATGCTTCATTATGAAAGATTGTATTAGTCACTCAGTAAGAATTAAAAAAGAAAGAATAAAAAAAACTGGCAAGAGGAAAAGGCTCAGATATGTTAGGGATTACCTTTCAGTAGTATTACTGTTAGTTTCCCTACCAAAAAAAAATCATTGCATCCTATGAAATGTCTTCTTAAAACAGACATTAAACAACAAAGTGAGATATGTAGTATTTTTAAGATGTGGGCATACTGTGATTTATTTAATGTAAAGCAATCTAGTATATAGTAAATGGTATTTTAGTATCTAAATTTACAAGATGAAATTTACATAATTTGATTGTATTTTATTTTTATTTTTTTATTTTAAAAAGAATAAAACAAAAGAGGACAGAACAAAGCAGATCAGAACAAAACAACATGTGCAACACAGCACTTTACAACAAGACAACCAGATATTAACAATCCAGAAAAAGGCAAGTTACTGACAAAGTTATCACAGAATTTTGTCATAGAAAGACTGAGCCTGTGCTTTAAAAATGCACTCTTAAATCTTCTAAGACATGATGCTGTGCATCCTCTGTCTGCATGTAGAACATGGTAGGAAATACATGGATTGAGAGAAAAGTATAATTAATATTATAGACTATGAGTTCAAAAGGATCATGAATGCCTTGTGTCTATTATTATTTGGAATTATAGCAGGCAAAATACTTAACATCTATAAAATTCTTTTTATTCATTTATTCAAAGACAATGAAGCTTACTGGAGTTATTGCAAGCTCTGCTTATAAAATTTTACACAAACTAGACGTGGCAGAATATATAGAGAGCAGATAGGAGACATTTACAGTATTTATAATTTATCTCAATATGAGACAATAATAAATATTTAGCATAGATAGGCTATTAATGCACATTTTATATTACATGAATAAACTTACTTAAACTAATTCTACTGATACCAAAATTCAACATTACACAGGTATTCTTGTAACCAAAAGAAAACCTAAATAAGCCCTCTAACTCCACTTACCTTACTTGACTTTAAAAATCACTGATTTTCGAGGTCACTCAGCTAAACACTGTATTTTTAGTCTCTCATCCACTTTGCTATTGATGACAGCTCTGACTGAAGTTGCTTAGTGGGATAAAACTGTTCTCTGGCAAAAGTTCTTTTTCCATTCCTGTTCCCTTTTTCATGTTATACTATGCATCCTGCCCCACATTCTTTGCTTGTGAGCTGATTCCAAGTACTAGCTGCTGACTACAGGAACTGACCCAAAACAAGAATGTTCTGAGTTCAAGATACAAAATTTTCCTTCTCTGGTCAGCACCATATCACCACCCTGCAGACCTTAAGCTTCTGGGAAAGGCCAATTTCTGTATACCAGTGCTAACCTGATCCTCATATAAACAGGCACTGCTTCAATAAGAAGACCGAAGTGGAACTAAACTTAGACAATTTTTGCTTCCTTCTACGTTGCTAATATCCTCAATAAAACTTCTCTTCCTCAACCCCTCTTTCTTTTTCTCTTTCTGTCTATTCATCTCTCCACACCCTTCTGACCCTGGATTTTTGCCAAACTGATTTTGATAACATTATGAACATGCATGATAACACTATGAGCATGAAATTAAGAACCAGCTATTCATACCACTACCAAGACTATATGGGAATGTAAAATAAATAGTCAAAGGGTTAATTCATTATTGAATGCCCTAAGTTGAAATCATAGGATACTTAATTTGTGTTAAAATTAACTTTACACATCAAAAGTTTTTAAAAAATAAAAAATACTAAGAAATTTTCTATATTTTAAAGAATGTATCAACACTCAAGGTTGTGAGTTCAATCCCTGGTACCAAAAAAAAAAAAAAAAAGAAAAAAGAAAAAAGAGAGAGCGGGTCTGGGGATTTAGTTCAGTGGTGTAAGCATCTGGTTGGCAAGTGCAAGGCTGTGCGTTTGATACCCAGTACCAGAAAAAAAAAATGTATCAGCTCAATTCCCTTCATTTATACAACAGTTTTACTTAATACCAATTATGCTAAGGATTTTTGGCATGTGATAAGTAGAATAATTCAACCTAAATAACATCTTAATCCCTAGAATTTGTGAATATGCTATGTTAACACACACAAAAATTAAGGTAGCAAATGAAATTAAGATTGATAATCAATTGACCTTAAAGTAGAGAAGACTGTCTTGGATGATTTTAGTGGGGGCTTCATCTAATTGCAAGTTTCCTTAAAATGAAAGAATTTTCAACATACTAGTCATGCAAGAAATGCAAATTAAAACAACACTGAGATTCCATCTCACTCCAGAAAAAATGACTATCATCAAGAAATCACCCAATACTAAGTGCTAGTGAGGCTTTGGGGATGAAGGAATCTTTCTCCATTGTTACTGGGATTATAAATTGGTACAACCACTATGCAAATGAATAGAAACAATTCTCAAAAAACTAAGACTAAAGGTTCCATTAGATCTGCCTGTGTCTCTTCTAGGTATCTTCCTAAAAGAGTTAAAAGCATTATACCAGTGGTATATGCACACCCATGTTTATAGCTGCACAGTTTATAGTAGCTACATATTAGAAAGAACTGTATGCCCATTAAGTGATGTAAGGATAAAGCAAATGTAGTACTTATGTACAATGGAGTACTACTCTGCCATAAAGAAGGATAATCTTGAGACATTTTTAGGACAATTATACACCTTGAGACCATAATGTTAAGTGAAATAGATCTGACACACAAGTTTAAATATCACATCATTCTTTTGTGTGAGAAACCCCTACTTAGGTAAATTAGGAGCAAAACAGTAGATGTTGGGAAGTAGGAAGAACATGTTGAAATGAAAGGAAATGGGAGTGTGAAGGGAGTAGGGAATGGAGAGAAAGGGATTTTAAAAGGGAGAATGGAAGGGGAGAAATTTACACAAACTTTTGTAAATGAGGAGAGGAAAAAAGATTGAGGAGAGGGGCAGAAATGAGAAAAAAGCATGAAGACACATTCTGTAAGGGTACAGATTCCCTATGATGAATGTGATCCTTGTGTATGGAAAATAGGTACAAATAAAGATTAAAAAAAGAATATAAGGAGATGAACAAAGTGGAAGAAGAGGTCAGAGGGAAAGAGACTTGAGCTATCTCTGCTGGATTTAACAAGTTAGAGAGGGAACCACAATTGAAATGCAGAGGGCCCCTAGAAGCCAGAAGAAAAAAGTAACCCCATTCTCAGAACCTTTAAAAAGGAACACAGCTCTTGTTGACACTCGATTTTAGCACAGTGAGATCTACGCCAGACAACTCAGCTACAAATTTTAGGATAATCTGTATTTTTCTTTGCACCAAAAGTAGGGAAATTTGTTATAGCAGCAGTTGAAGACTAACACAGCTATAACCAGAGATTAGAGAAAACGTGAATTCTGGCCACAGTGTGAATGGAGTCTGGTAGAAGAGAAAATTGTCATGGAATAAAAATGAAGGGCAGTAGAAAACAACAGCCGTGCAAAGTGTTATGCAGTATGAGCTTTGAGATGTTTATTCATATGTAGCACTATGTTATAATGTCAGTATAAAAGTCTCAATTTACCATATCTCAGCAACTAACTCTGACCAGGGCTTAACGAAGCCATAAAATTAATATGCATAGTTTTGGCTATCTAGTCATGACTAGTAATTTTTAGACAATTGAGAGCATCATAATACATTAGCAGAGCCAAAGTGAAGTCTGAATGTAGTGTGTTTCTTCTTTTAGAGAATAATGTAATTTCTAGCAGTGACTGGAATAGAAATATGGAGATTGCTAAAATATTTTTTCTTCCCTCCAAAGTTTACTGTTGTACTTTTTACATCAAGAGTTTATATTTTCATTCTGAGTAGAGAAGTGCTAGAAACAATCTCAGTACATTAACAAATAAAATAAATTCACCTTCAACTTTAATACTACTAAGCTTCTTCTAGCCTTTCTGATCAATGTAATGTGATAGGGAAAATAGTTATAGTCAACAGAAGGTTGAAGACAAAACTAATAGTAATATCAGATATTATTTATATAGAAATGCTAGGAAAATCAACCAAAATCAATAAACATAGCAAGAATTCACCAATAAAGATTTTTATATATAAGATGAAACAATAACTTTCCTTTAGGAATTACTACATTAAAGTTAGCAATACACTGACAAACAAATAGCAAAATGTCAGGAAGAGTCTTACCAGGGAACACAAAATCTATATAAAAGAAAGTATTTTTTAGAAATGGCATGTGGTAAAACCCTTTGGATTAACTAAAACATTTTAAATTCAGAAGTTATTAGTATATTTGTGATTGGATATAAAAAGATAAATCAATACACTTGACAGTGCAAAAATAAAAAAATTGTCAAATATTTTGCAAAAATTTTAAGATTTACTATAAACAAACACTTTGGTAAATACATCTGATACATAGGTTAAAATGCTTCTTCAAGAGAGTTTTAAAAAGTGATGTACAAGTTGCTGGTTAAATATTCTATCCAATTCTCCCTGATGACTGTATTTCACAAGTGCTGCAAGTATACACTCATGGGCACGAGAAAACACTGCATTCCCACTGCAGCATGTGAGACATGGGACTAAGTGAGTAGATCCTGGAAGTCTGGCCTCATAAACGGACTTCTGGCATTGTCGCAGGAGGGGTTAGTGGTGGTGGGAGGGAGCCCCTGGTTAAAAGGATGAGATCAGGCTTCTTTCCTCCCAGCTTCTGTCACACAGCCTCACTTGTCTTCTCTTTTTGCCCTGGATGGTAAGGCAAGAAAGCCCTTGCTTATGCTGCCACTGTGAATTTGGACTTTTCAGCCTCAGGAACTGAGGCAGTGCATTTGAATTCTGTCTAAACTACCCAATGTCAACTATTCTGCTGTAGAAATACAAAATGGACAGAAAGAAAGACGAAGGCTACACAGCCCATGGGGGTGCAGACTTTTCAGCCTTTGGGGTACAGATTTCAAAATCTGTAATTGGTATGGAATTTCACCTGTGTAGAAGGTTGAATTTGGTTATTAATTCCCTTATGTATTTTTTAAGCTTAAAACATTTCAAGTTCACAAAATCTTGTAAAATATTTGTGTACAAAACTGATGGAAGGAATAAATGCTACTATTTTAGATTTTGCTTCAGGGTTTCAAATAAATATATTTGTAAGGGACAATATTGTGGTTTAAAAAATGACATACCCCAAGAAAATAAAATCTGTGTGTTAAGGAGACATTTGTATTTCCATGTGTATTGTAGCAACCTTTGCAAATAGCCAAGAAATAGAATCAGCCTTAAATGCTGGATTAAAAATGTGACTATATATATATATATATATATAATCACACTATCCATGTGTATCCATATGAATAGATGCAAATATTTAATACTATTCAGCAATAAAATATGAGGAAACCATATCATTTGTGGCAACATATAGAATTGGAGGATGGTATTTTATGTGAAACAAATCAGAGACAGGAAGATAAATACTGCATGATACCACTCAGGGGTGGAATCTAAGAAAGTTGATCACATAAAAGGTGAGAGAGTGATTAATAAGGTGGGAAGAAGAAAGCAAAAAGGAACGGAGAACAATTGATCAATGAGTGTTATGTTACGTTTAAACAGGAAAAATAAATTGTGCTGGTCTATTCCATAGTAGGGTAACTAAAGATAACAAAAACGTATATTTAATAAAACCACTAGAACAAGGGATTTTTGTAGTCTTCCCTAAAAAGAAATACAAAGCAATGATAAATTTCAGGGGTAAATGCTCAACTTAATTTGAACATTACATCATGATATTCCATGGTATCATAAATGGTACTCCATAAGCATTACATGGTACCCCATAAATATTGTATTAATCTTCCCATTGTGGGGCAGAACTCTTACAGCTCATGATTTTAGCATGTGTTCATGAAATTGTACTGTGAGACTGTCTTTGCCAAGTGCCACATCAATAGGTACGTTGATCTCAGAGCTCAATGCTTGCTTGACACATGGCAAAACCTAAATAGACAGCAGTGGTCATTTATGATTTTTAATTGTTTTGTTCTAAGCTCCTGCAGTAACAGGAAGTCAAATGATTGAAAAGGAATTTACTCCTTTTTGGCTGTTATCAAACATTTAGTCCACAACTCTTCCTGTCCTCTTAAGACCTGAACAATATGTTGGCCATAGCAGTGTAACAGGACCATCTGTAACTTGTGCTTTTGCGGGCCAGAATATTTTCTTCCCCTAGATTTACCCAGGATGGTCATCATGGCTCAGTAACAAACATGTGTCTCACATGAATTTGCAGGAGGAAGATTTCTTGAGGTCTCTGTGACTGCTTGGAGGCAGGAAAGGAAGAAGAATATGCTGCCAAGATCTCTTCCATCGCAATAATCACTAATTGAACGTCTTGTTTGAAAAATATGGAAAATTATAAAGACATCATCACTCAAATGGTTTGGGCGGCAGCCTGGTCAGATGCAATTCTGAGTCTAGGACATGATATCATAGGCCAGTTAAGATGTAGTAGGTATTTTAAAATATTAAATTTGCTTCCTTTGATTATGTAGTAAAGAACCTTTCCTGAATGAATCTCCAAGAAAGTGATGGAAAAACATGCCTCTGACCCAAACCTTGTTTAGCTCTGTGGCTCTCTCCTCTGCTAGGCTCTCATCTGAGTGTGTATCTTGCCTCTCATGATTACTAGCCTTTCCTTTCTCCTGTCTTCAATTGCAACTTGCTTTCTCATTATTTTCTAATACATTACATCCAAAATTAAAAAAGATAGGAAAAGACAGACTTATCTGTATGACATATCTTAGGAATATCTAGCTATGGAACATATTTAGAAATAAATTTCATAACAAGTTTCACGATTTTTAGAATTCTTTGAAAATATAAGAATGAGAATTTAATGGAATTACATATAAGATCTTTAGAACATAGGATCTTGTTTTTATGAAACACTCCACCATCTTTCATAGACTCAGCAAAATTTAGTGCATAAAAAAGGCCAAAGATATTCCATATTTTTGCTACACTAACAAATAAATTATGAATTTTAATCATAATTAAAAAAATAATAATTAAATAAATGTTTGAAAAAAATATAAAACTGGGTAAGATCATGTTAAACCAAATAAGCCAGACTCAAAGTTAAGTATTGCATGTTTTCTCTTATATGAACAGTATAAAAAATAAAGAAGTCAGGAAACTAGAAGACAGATTTTTAAAGATGAGGAAGGAGGTTAGGAAGGAGGAGAAAATGAAGGGACTAATAGTTGCGAAAACAATTAAAATATGTTCTATGTATGTACCAATATATACAACTCTCATTATTCTGCACTGATCTGGTTAACTTTAAGGCCAAACTATTCACCAGGCTGGCATTGCACTCAATTTTATTTACTATCATATATGAATGGTGGTAGTACTTTTTAGTTAATACCAAGATGAATGAAGTTTTAAATAAAGCAAAAAACAATATGAATGTTGACTTCTCTTACAAGGGTCTTCTTATTCCGATCCTGATTACCTAAGAAGCATATGGCCCAGTGCTTAAGAACATAAGACTCAGACCCATGGTACATGGCTCAGTCCTGATCAAAGACCTTATGAGCAAAGACTCAGCAAACAAGAACAAGGTGGTGATACTCCACCCCTCCCCCAGGTGAGTGGGGACCAAACTGGATAGCTGAATCCTAGGGATAGGTTGACAAAGCTGAACAACCCACTTAAAGTTATGCTCTTCCTCACAATGGATAGTGTCATCTAGAACTATTTCACAGATTTTGGTACAAATCTATACAACAGACTTAAGGTTGAGGAAGTATCTTTCTCTATGCATAGACTGAATTTTTTCCATGAGTCTATAAAAGGGGAATAAAATATGATAATACATTCTCTTTTCCATTAAATGATTCTGAGTGAAAATGATATACTAATTTCATTTTTTGTTTCCTAGTAGCTTTAAAATATATTTTCATGTGATTATTGACCACTCTATCCACTCTTTTAAAAAAGGAGGGAGTGTTGCTTATTACTTTTGTCTATATTTGAGTTAAGAGTTTTTTTCCCTTATGGAATTGCATCACTTATGATAAATATTCAGAAATTTTTATGTCATTTTTCTGCCTAACATGACAAAGTTGTTCTGAGTTGATTCCAATATTTATTAATTTCCTTTTCCTCTTCTCTTTGCTTCCCCTGCCCCTGAGTTCCTATATAGTGCCATTACAGCCACTTAGACATGTTTTGTTTTTCATCTCCATGTTGCACTGTGAGCACTGATTTTTCTTTCCCAGTTGCTGTCTGTAATCCCTTTCCCCTTCATTTTTTTATTTTAAAGATAATAAAACCCAACAAAATAGAGCGGAATAAATCAAATCAAAGCAAAGCAGTAAAATTGGTACAGAACTTCAAAGTAGGATAATAGGAAAACAACAATGGTTACCATAGTACATCTTGTTATCTTTACACTAGTTGTCCATTCCATCAGACATAGCAAAATGAAACCAAAACAAAACAGAATAAAACCAATCAAAATAGAACATTGAATAAGGTAAAAACAATTAATTGGAACAAAACAAAACAGTATGAACAATGTTGGATTTGAAAAACAAGATAGAAGTAATAATTGTTGTATTGGATAATGTTATTCTCAGACTGCCGGCCCCAGGACTCCAAAGTTAGAACAAACAATATAAACATTCAGTTGCTTTTTGTACCTCAGTTGCTATCAACTCAACCTGTCCTCCAAAGCAGCCTGTTGCATATGGGGTAATGGGGGCGGGGGTTGCTGATTCTCATCCCGCGTGTTAGCAGGCTTGTGGGAGGCACTATCTGACTTTTCTCCTCTTGGTCCCTGCATGGCTTGCACTACTTACTAGAAAGGCTGGCTACTTGGCTTGTTGGTCAGCTCCTCCCAGTCTTAGCATGGCTGATTCCCAGGAGGTACTCTTTGACTTCTCTTCCTGGTCCCCACAGGCTCTGCCCCTTAATTTTTGTTTTCTTACTGGCATTTTAAAAGTATGTACAGTCTACTTCTCTTGTTTAATGCTGTGATTACCTTTGTAAACTTCAAGGAACATTTTGTTGAACTGTTCTGTTTAAGGCATAGGTAGCAATCCTGGAAATAAACAGACAGGGAGGGTGAGAAGATCTGTTTCCTGGAGAAAGACCCATCTCTGAAGACTGTAGAACTTGCAGATAGGGAGGGGAAGAGCATAGCTTTGAAATCATGTTTTCCAGGAAATATGGAGAAAGTCACTGACTAAACCAAATATTTTTACTCATCTGGTCCAAAACTCAGACATACAAGATGAGATCCAAAGAATCCAAGTGGCTATAAGTTGTAAAGAATTTTGCGGATGTGTGATATTAGCAAAACGAATGCTTCTTAGAGCAAAGCCAATAAACCTTTCAAATTATTTATAGCTTTAGTGATCTAAGATGATATTCTCTTTTTTAAAGAATATAGATGTAAAAATTGCCTGATTCTGAATCTTGAGTAATAATTTCATATCAATTGACAACTGAATCAATAGCAAGCTCTCCTTGGGTGCTGATGATGTGAAAGCACACAGAAGTAGGCAACAAAGTCCTTGATGTCAAGCTTGAAAAATAAAAATTTTAAGACATCAAAGAATAGATTAACAAATTTCAAAATGTTATCGTATAATCATTTCTACTTAACTGAATGGTCAAAAGTTTTACTTGATATTTTCTCTTCATTATACTTGGAGAAAGTATGACTTGGAAATGACATTGCAATGGTTAATTTTCAGTAGCAACTTGACAGAGTTAAAGGATATCTGGGGATATTATTTTTGGATATGTCAGTGAATATATCTGGAAGAGGTAGCATTTTAGCAGACTAAGGAAGTTCTACTCTCAACAACATAGGGAGTCATCATGCAGTCCCTTTGAAGGTCTGGCTAGAACAAGGCAGAAGCAATAAAATTTGCTCTGTGTTCAGGGGCCAGTACGTTCACGTCCTTTTTGTGGATTTGAGTTCCCAGCTCATGGGTTTTTTGACACAGGGACTTATCTCAGTGTCTGCCTCATGTCTTGGGTTGTCAGGCTTGAGGAATGAAAATCACACTCTTCCCTTCCCTTTGTGCTTGGACTGAATTCCACCAGTGTCCCTCCTTGGTCTCAGATAGCATATCATGGCAATTTTCTGCCTTCATAAGTGAGTCAATACCACGCTCTCTAGTATTTCTCTATATCCCTTTGGCTCCATTTGTTTGGAAAACTCTGATAATAAAGGCATTCATCATCTAGAAAATATGATTCCCTCTGATCTCATCCTTGTGACACTTAAGGTGATTTAATTGTTTTATGATGAAATGTGACACATGGAGGCAAAATGAGTTGAAACTGATAGTGGTGGCTGGGTTAATGATGGGGAAGGCAGAAAAAAATATGTCCAAGGAAACATACCCCAATTTAAAGGACAAAATAAAATCACTACCCACTGATTATTTAAGAACCTACCAGATTCCATGCAAATGACTTTGGTCTTAGGGAAGTGCTATGCAAAACTCGATTGAACATAACTAGACATACAGTTTGTGAGAAATAAGAGGTCATAAATGAAATCAATTGCTGCAGAAAGTAAGAGAAGAACAGATATTACACAAGTGAAATCTACTTCATATAACTTTTTTGTATTAAGTGTCTTATAACCGAGGAGAAATCTAATATGATTCTGATATTACAGAAAAAAACAGTACATGTTATAGTGTGTATAAGCAGGAATAAAGCATAGACTATCTGGAAAGAGTTTTGCTCAGGGAACTGCTTTGTTTGCACTTGCTTTGCAGGGTCCTCTCTGGACAGAGAAATTTTCATCCTAGGCTCTCCTGCAGACAGCTCGCAGTTTGTCTGCTTCCACCAAGAAGTCCTTTGTGCAGTGGTGAGGAGTGATTCTGGGATGATAGATGTGATTGCCGAACCAGGGGAAATCATCAGGAGCTTAGAGGTGCTTAGCAGAAACAGGCATCAATTCCAGGGTACACTGACACTACCGGGCAAAACAAGCAGCGATTTGTTAGTTGGTGGTTGGACAGGATGTGAGCATGCCAATTTAATGGATGGAGCAAGAGAATACTCCTGCTAAGAATACAAATCGTCAGAAGAATCTGGAAAAGTAACCCCATTTCCCCAAATAAATCTACCTGCCATAACAAGAGATAACTTTCATTTTCAGATTTCACATTCAGTTAAAGGTTACTTACTGGAACAATCTCTGAAATGACGATGAGAAACAAACCTAGTACACTCACTAATGCTAATATTGACATAGATTAAGAGTACCATAAGTATTGTTGAATAAATTTTCTGATTTGTTTCTTGGATTAAAAGTTTACATTAATCTTAGTCTAATTTCTAACTTTGCATTACAACTAGCAAAACTTTGTATGCCCATATTTCCAAATACTACTGTTGAGTATAATACTAGCATGATGGCTAAAGTTAATATGAAGCCAAGAGGCTCCAAGTATTCATTTAAAACAATCTGACTGTGTATCTTTATGGTATCCATGTTGGGTGACATTAAACCACTCATTAGTTCATAAATCATGAACTAATCTTTTAAAAGAAACTTGTGAATTCTTTAGTAAAAGACTATTATATTTGAAGCATAAAACCCATAAAACCATGTTTTGGTTTTCATTTTTCCATGCAAGGACATCTTCAAAAATTCCTAAATAAAATGAGAGCTATGATTATCTTTGAATTTCCCAATGGAGTCACCAATTCTTGGTATAAGATTGGTGTTAGCTGTCACAGTAGAATATACTTTTCTTTAATGTACATGAAATCCAGCATATCATTTCCAATTAGAAATAAGCATATGAAGCATGGATCTTTACGTCTCTTAAAATTCAACCTTAAAATATGTTTAGTGTACTTTCCAATATTAAGCATTTTCTATTGATCCTATTAATAATCTAAGTGAAATTTAACTTCAACTGATAGCTCAGTCTTTTCTGATTTAGTTGGATATGCCTCTAAAGTCTTACACTTAATAATGAATGCAGTAATTTTTTTGTAATTTAATAATACTCTAATTTTTTCACTTCCTTTTACTAATTTTCAACATGTGTATACTGGTACTAGCTTAACTGGCTTCCTAAAAAGAGATGAATTTTAGACCCTTGTAATTCTAGTCATTCTTAACCAAATAAGTTGGCAGTATGGGACCCAATATTCTAATTAATGCATCTCAAAACACCTTTCCATGTTTAGCAATCACATCTTATGGAACATGAAATGAACTCCAAATTAGGTTTATATTGTTATTCATTTGTTACATGAGTTTCATATTTCCCTGAGTTATGGAGGACAAAACTTATTTTTATACTAGGTTTTCTCATTGAATTTTCACTAGCAGTTTGATAATTTAATAGACTATCCACAAAGAGACTTCACAAGTAAAGATACTATAATAGTGTGTCAAATGATTGTTTATCTGATAGGAAAAAATCATTCATAGTTTACTGTTTTCATACAAATTTAACTATCTGATTAATCTTATATGGTCATATTAACCAAAACAATTATGCTTGCCCAAGAAAGCAGTCAATTCAATAAAGTAAACAACAGGGGGTAAAATTTCTTGTGTTGAATGGATCACAACTTGAAAACAGATTGATGACCAATTTAGATAAAAGTGCTCACACAGGAGGCCTAGGTAAAGATAAATTGACTATTTGTCCTTGCAGAGGTGTTAGATGACATTGTCTAGTTCATAGACTATATATTTAGAAACACATGCAATAAGTATTGCGTAGTGGGTAAAAGTATGGATGAATGAATGAATGAATGAATGAAGGAAAACCACCAAGAGAACCTTGTAGACTATAAGGAGACTATAAACAGAGAACATCTGTTATGTAATTTCATCTCTAGGAGTGTTTTCTTGTGTCCCTTTAGAGTTAAGAGGAGCATACATCTTTTTAGTACTTAATAAATTAGTACTGATGCTTGTGTACCCAGGGGCAAGTTGGATATATTTGTATCTACTCATAATAGTGTATCATGATGAATTCAGCTTGAAAAACTACTAGCAGTTGGGCTACTGTTTCTGGAGGGCCGACAACCAGGACAGTCAGAAAAGGAGTGATTTCTAGCTGTCAATCTTCTTTCACGTGTTTCTGTCTTACCTTCTTCATGTAGAAATGTGGGATTGTAAGTATATATGGTTTAGGGAGAGGAGAAAAATAAATATCACATTCTAGGACAGATGAGGCCTTAATGAAAATCCCTAATGCAAATATAAAAGCTTGAAATAGTTCTCTGAAACAAAGATAAATGGACCATAGACCGAAAGGAAGGCCTAAGATGAATTCCAAGGTTTTTCTTCCAGTTGAGGACTTGATTTGTAATGTGAGCTGATGCATCTTTTTGCTAGAATTCAAATAAAATTACAGTTGAGGACCCAAGGTTCAAACTATTTATTCTCCTGAAACTCCCCATTCATCATTATTTAAACATTGGTGTTTAATATTTTAGTGTGGGGAAATGAATTAGATGCTTATATCTAACTCCATTATGGAGAAAATTATGTAGGTTTTTGAGGATCTGATAGTAAGTAATCTAAATCATCACCATACTTTTCAATATCATTCTTAAAATTGATTCACTATTTATTAGGTGACTGATACTCATCTAAGATTCTCATATGAACTTTCTCCTAAAATGAATCCTCCCAAAATGAATACTCTGATTATTATTTTAGGTTGAGAAACACAAGTCCTGTGTAAGCAATTTTTACCAAGCTACAAAGTTTTGGGCTTTGTTATGAGGTGGTCTAGTAGAAATAAGCAACCCAGAGACATAGGAGTCCAGCATGGCATAAGCTCAGCTGAGCTGAAGCGAATTGAGCTGTCAGATACCAGCAATTAAAACAACAAACCAAATAATAATAGTCAAGCCTTTAGTCACTTACTTCAGTAGTGAAACCAGGAGACTAGACGGAAAGTACTACTTCTCCTGTGTTCCATTTCCCCCCAAGGCACAGCACAGTGATTGAGACAGGTGAATCATATGCAGTATGTAAGCCTCCAACAAAAAGCATCTATCAGCTTATGGTCCTAGAGACCAGGTGGAAGATGAGCATGGAAGATCTAGGAACAAAAAATTACTAGGAGTTGAATTAAGAGCAGGCTTACTGGAGGGGCCTGATCCCTGAATATAACTTCTCTTCTAAGGAAAAGCAGTGGCTCTGGATCACAGGGACAGGAGGAGGGCAGTTGCAGGTAAAGCCTTGTAATTCCCATGGCCTGAGTAATCACAGACTTTCAGTCTGGGGTATATTTCTCAGGATGCAAACCTATTCTAGGCATCGTGTTAATTATATCTCCTCTCTTTTTCCATACCTTAGAAATTAGGATAGGATTTACTTTTCATTGTTTTACCAGGATCTCTCTGTCAGTGTGCTACTGTGACTGATAGGACTATGTAGTCCAGTCTAGTAGTCCCCAGCCTTTTTGGCACCAGGGAATAGCAGTTTAGTGGAAGACAATATTTCCATGGACTGGGGAAGGGGTACAATTTTTGGATAATTCAAACACATTGCATTTACTGTGCCTTTTACATATAGTATTAGTACATCACAATATATTAATAAAATAATTATGCAACTTGGCATATTGCTGAATCAATAGGGACTCTGAGCTTGTTTTCGTGTAAGTAGAAGGCTCCATCTTGGCGTGATGGGAAACAGTGACATGGAAAGTGTGTCACTTATTTTGACTATTCGCAATCTTGTTTTCATTGCTAGCATTGCAGAAATCCCTGCTCTCATAAAGGTAGGCTGTTGGAAATGGAAGCGGGCTTTTCAGTATTCTGAGGCAGTCTGAGAATATTATGCCTTATGATTTTAGTCCAAAAATATAAAGATTTGTTGTGTTTAGGTCCACCATGATTTGTGATCTCAAGAAGTTCAAATTTTTTAGCACTGACAAAGTAATTCCTTTGGCTTATTTGCAAATGGGTCACAGATTCATTCCTTTTCATTTTAAGGATTTTTTGTGGTTGGGAAATAGTATTCAAAGTATTTCTAAAGCTAAAATAAATGACTATATGCCAACTGAGAGACAGAAGGTCTTGGCTCAGTCTCCTTCAAAATCTCTACTTACATTATATGCTGAAAAACATAATGAAAGCAAGGAAGGAAAAAAGGAAGGAAGAAGGGAAAGAAGGAAGGAAGGAAGGAAGAAAGAAACAAACAAAGAAAGAAGAAAGAAAGAAAGAAAGAAAGAAAAGAAAGAAAGAAAGAAAGAAAGAAAGAAATTTGGAAATAAAAAAATTCTACTAATTTTTAAAGTATGTCCAAATCCTAAGGCTCATTTTTCGCCTCCATAAATCAAGTTAGACACGGAATGCAGCCACTTTATTGCTGACTTGAATACAGTTGTCAGTGTCCCCTGAAGCAGCAGATTTAGTTCACTGAATAGGCTGAGCATGTCCTACAAATAAGCAAGTAAGAAATTGTTGGAGGGGCTCTCATAACTCAAAAACTCTGGCCAGAGATCTACCTTTAGATAGCCACTTTATTTCTGTGACTAAACGAAGATGTGGCTGATTCCTTCTCCTCACAGAGCTGTGTGAATAGGAATAAGGTAAGGGCATACACTTCAATGCAGTTGTTAATCTTAATCACTTCTTGAAAAACCTTGTTAAGTCCGTGTGATGCTTTTGGAGTAGCCAGCATTTCTCTGTGGATTACACAGAGCACAGAGCACTCACATTCTGAAGCAATCTTGCGGAACAAAGTAGTGAAAATACAAAGCCATCCCATCATGGCAGCTGCTCTGTCTGTGCATATACCAACACACATAGCCAATTGAGATTTTCTGACATACAATCATTCAAATAATTGAGCAGTTTTGCAGCTGAGGTGTTGGAAGGGAACAAAAGCAAACATAACCTATTCTCATGCACATCCTCCTGAAAAATATATCACATGAAAACAAGCATTATTTCCTTGTTGTCAATAACAGCAGATGTGTTAACCTGGAACGTATACCATGTTGATTCATTAATCTACTCTAAAGACTGTGCCTCAACATGCTCTGCTATTTCATCCATTTTTTAAGCTATGGTGCTAGCTGAAAGAGGAACAAATGCCACCTTTTGAATTGCAACCTTTCCTGAAAGTTCATGACAAATGTCCTTAGCAGCAGGAAGGATAATAGTAAAGTCCTTCTTCGCTTTAGTAAGGCAGTTAGCTACTGAGAATGGTGCCCTCATATTTTTAGTGAAAACACATTTGATTAAATGGTGACCTTCAATAACTAACTCTGTCCTTGTGTTCACTTTTTTTTCCTTAGGAAAATGTTCAAAGACTTGCAGAATGCTTGTTCTCCACCAGAACAGTAGCTTTGAAGTTTCATGGCTTCATTTGATGGCTAGTCACTACATATCACATAAAATAGGCTTGAAGAATGTGAAACACCTGCTGTGATGAGCCCATAATTTAAGTAGGACTCTTGGTATTTTCTTTTTGAGTGCAGCTTTCCTTTTATTGTCAATCTTAGATCCTTCTGCTGTCTCATCATTGGGTCTTTCCCCTTTTTCAAAGAAGCTCTCCTGTGACATTTGTGTTTTACTCATTTTGTCTATAATTAGCTTGTGGGCTTCCTAAAGCTGTGACTGAGGAAAATATGGGGTGAGTTGTTCAGAGCAAGGTTGAGAAGCTAATCTGCTATGGATTAGGCCACGATGTGAGCATGAGGACTGGCAGTAGGCGGAGATGAAGATTCACTCAATGCCCATGGATAGGTATGTTGGGTTAGAAAAATGCCAAATATTAAATCATAGTTTAGATTTCTGAGCAAATTCTCTTATATTTCATAAATTCCCCCAAATGGAAAGACAGGACAAAAATTGGTTTGATGTCACAAAGTACTGAAAGATGGAAAACAATGAGAATTTAAGAACTGTGAAGGAATCAACAGCAGAAGATATGTACGATCCAATAAAAACTCAAAACATGGAATCTCCTAATTCCACTGATGGTTTGCTTATGAAAAGTGGTTAAAGGGGGTATAACAAGTCCATCCAAGCAACAGCTAACCCTGCCTGGACCAATGGAGTACCTGAGCATACGCAGCTGGGAAAGCAAACTCCAAGCCTGGTCAGCAGGCACAGTGGAAACTGGGATAATATATGAATTAACAACAGGAGTCAAAAGAAAAGTTGCATGTTGAGCATTGATACACAACTGTATTTTCCACCTTGCTCTTGTAATTGTGATGAACAGGTGAAAATGCTCCAAGCAGAACACCAGAGACTTCCTCTTTGGAGCAACTGGCATTTGTAGTAAAACAGTCAACATTCAGTTCCTTGCTTAATATCTCAATGGGAAGATGTATAAGTTAACAAGTATTTTCCATGAATGGCTACTTGCAATAAGCTTTTTAAATACCAATAAAGAATAAGAATGGCTGGTATTTTAAGAAAATACCAAATAAACAAGAAACAAAGAGGTAAGCTTAAAATACTCTATAATCTCTGTCTTTTTTGCACTGCTGAGACAAAATACTTGACACAAATTAAAGGAAAAAAATATTTATTTTAGTTCACAGTTTGCAGAAGTTTGAGTCTGTAGTTGACTGGCTCCAAGGCTAGGCAGTGTGGCTGAGAGGAAAGAAACAGTCATGGCAAGGCAGGCAGAAAGCAATCAGCAGTGTCTCCTTTCTCCTTTTATTCCACTCAGTCTACAAGCCTGTTGGTTGATGCCATTTACACCCACAGTGGCTTTTCCCATATAGTTTTCTGGTCTACCTCATTAAATATGCAGTATAAGAGATAAATGAACATTTGTCATTTCCGGCCACTGAATTTACTGAACTGGTATAGGCTCTTACGGGTGATCAAGGTTGTTACCTCTGCTAACAGATACAATCTATAAAAGAATACATTCCTAAATGATGACTCAGATTACACTGTCTTGATTAATGATAAGTCTAAAATAATTTAAGTTAGGAAAAGATGATTTTTATTGACTTCAACTACAATTGATTGTATTTTTACTTACAGAAAGAAAAGCAAAAAAAGAAAAAAAGGTGTGACAGGACGCTGCTTTTTACTTGGCCATGTTTATTCATCTGAATTCTAATCGTGTTGTACACAATATTTTAAATCCAGCATAATAGAAGAGATGCATAAAAGTGATTTTAAGTAGTGAAACCGCAGCACTGTCACTCATATCACTGGATTGCTTACAGAAATAAGCATCATTTCCCCAAATTTTCCAGACCACTTGTTCCACACTAATAGCTTGCAAACATAACTTCTGTCAGTAATTTACTTAAAACATAAATCCTCAGTACTATTTTGCGCGTGGATCCACGGTATCTTAGACAGATACAGTGCATTTCCAGAGGACCAGGGTGAAAAGGTGTCCTTTTTGCTCTGATTCTGAGTGCTTATGGACCTTTTGTCTTTCTGCGGTATCCCAACTTTTCTGTGAAGCCTGTTCATATGTCTTGGATGCTTATCCAGATGGCTAATCACATACGGATTTTCAACAGTGTGGATGGGGCTTTGGTTCTTCAATCCTGACCAAGCCGCAGCTTTGATAGTTTTAGTACTGGGTATACGCAGTTGGAGAAAAGTAACACAATGGTCAGAAGCTTGTGAGAATTTAAGCTATTCATGAATGTTTTATCATTTAGAAAAGCAACATGGGGATTGAAGTGTGCTCTTCTGCTTTCTTTATTACCTTTAAAACAGTGGTTTAATGTTCAATTCTTTCTTCATAAATAAGCACATTATTTTAATGTATACTCAACATCATAGGCATATGCAAGTGACTAACTGGAAAAAAAATGGGCTGTTGGATATCAGTAACAGACCAAGATATTTCATAGAGTCACCTTTTGCTTCCGATTTCTTTCATCATGGAGTACACTGAAATGGAACTGGAGAGAGCTTTTCTGTGATAGATCCTCTTTTACTCAGTCACATGGGCATATTTTAGTTTCAGAAGGGAAAAGAAAAGACACTGATAAAAAGAAGGATAATCAGATAATAGGACATGAGAAGAGGCAAAATGTTTTCCTTACTGGATCATTAACATTAAGAAGCAAAAAGGTGGAATTCAAACAACTACGGGAAGATGAGGACTCTGGATATCTTGAATTTTCATTGACAAAGTTTATAAATGAATGTTTGTAAAGTGTTTTGATTTTATATGGGAGCTGAAAGGGTTAATAAGGTTGGAGTTCTTTTTTATTTTAAAGAGAAAAAAGTAACAAAATTTCAAAACATGACACTTAGACCAACAATGGCCAATATGTCGCACATTGCCATCTCCAAACTAGTTACTCCGAATATAAGGTATCTGCACACCCAACTGTCCAAACAATACCAGCACAAACCTTTCCCCACAATGAACCAAGAGAAAGTGATAGTATAACCATCCCAACTGTCCTGTATATATATAATTTGTCTCTGTTTCTCACAGTAGGGAGACAATATGATGTTTACACGTGAGCGTGCCTTGTTTCACTTCTAAGTATGATCTCTAGTTGCATCTATCTACCTATATAAATAATTCTCAAGTTCATCCTTCTTTATGGCTTCTTTATGGATTTATCCACAGCATAAAAATACCACATGTTTTTATCCATTCTTCAATTGATGGACATGTAAGTAGTTTCTAAAATCCAGCTATTACAAATTCGGCTGCTATAAACATGGGTGCACATATATCATTAGTACGATATTTTTACTCTTTCTGGGAAGATACCCAGAAAAGGAATAGCTGGGTCAAATGTAACCTTCAATCCTAGGTTTTGAGGAATCCCCACACTGATTTCCACAGTGGCTACACCAGTCTACCCTCCCACCAACAGTGGATAACGATTCCTTTTTCCCCACAGCCCCACCAATGTCTTCAAGAGTTTTACTTCTTTTATCTTCCAGCAGATTTAATGTTTCTGTTTCAAAATTTAGATCTTTAATCCATTCTGAATTTAGTTTAGTGCATGGTGAAAATGTGGGTCTAATCTTTGGCATGTGCAGAGTTGGTTTTTCAGCACTGTTTATTAAAAAGGCTATTTTTCTTCCAGTGTATGTGTTTGGCACCTTTGTCAAAGATAAGGTCTCTTAATATATCTGGAGTTGTTTCTGCATCTTCCAATCTGTTGCATTGATCTTTGGATCTGTTTTTCTTTTATTTTTAAGTTATTATTATTTTTTGGCCAGTATCATGCTTTTTTATCACAATAGTTTTATAGTACAATTTCAAGTCAGGAATTGTGATGCCTCTTGACTTGCCTTTGTTTCCCAGGGTTGCCTTCTGGGTGAAAAATTTTAGCACTTTTTTCTCTAATTTTGAGATATACTGTTGGAATTTTGATTGGAATTACATTAAATCTGTATAACAGTTTTGGAAACATGGCCATTTTCACTCTATTGGTTCTTCCTACCCAAGATCAAGGAATGTCTTTACATTTTCTAAATCCTCTTCAATCTTCTTTTCAGAGTATTATAGTTTTTAATGGAGAAGTCATTTACATTTAGCATTTTTTGGGTGTTATTGTGAGAGGTGTCATTTTCCTGATTTCTCAGTGAGTATTTTGTTTGTGTACAGGAAGGAAGTCCATTGATTTTTGAGTGTGGACTTTATATACAGATATGCTATGAATTTCTTATTAAATCTACCACTTTTTAGTGGGGTTTTTAAGGTCTTCTATGTAGAGTAACATGTCATTTGCAAATAACAATAATTTAACTTCTTTTCCTCTCTTTATTCCTTTTATTTCTTTCTGTTGTCTAATTGCTCTGGCTAAAGTGTCCAGGACTATTTTGAGTAAGAGTGGAGACAGTGGAATCTTCGCCTTGCTCCTGATTTTAGAGAGAAGCTTTTCAGTTTTTGTCCATTTAGTATGATGTTCGCTGTTGTTGGTTTGTCATAGACAACTTTTATTAGATTGAGGCAAAGACCATCTATGTGAGTTTATTGTAGGGTTTTTATCATAAATGGAAGCTGGATTTTGTCAAAAGCTTTTTATGTATCTATTGAGATGATCATATGACTTTTGTCCATGGCTGTGTAATCTAGTGTATTACATTTATTGATTTGCATATGTTGAATCATTGCTGAATCCTTGGGATGAACCCCACTTGGTCATATGATATTCTCAATGATTTGCTGCATTCTGTTTGCTGGTATCTTTTTGAGGATTTTTGCATCCATGATCATTATGGAGACTTACCTGTAATTCACTTTCTTGGTTGGGTTCCTTCTCCAATTTTGGTATCAGTGTAATTCTTGCTTTCAAGAATGAATTTGGGAGTATTGCTTCTCTTTCAATTTCATGAAAGAGTTTGAGAAGTAGTGCTGTTAGGCCTCCTCTAGATTTCTTGTAAAGATCAACAGTGAATCCATCAGGGCCTGAACTTTTCTTTGGTGGTAGATTTTTAATGATATCTTCAATTTCATTGATTGATACAGATTTATCTAGGATTTTTATAACTTCTTGGTACATCTTTGGTAATTCACATCGAGGATTCTGCCCATTTTTCTGCATTTTCCTTCTTCTTAGAATACAAGTTTTTAAAGTAGGTATAGATGAGTTTCTGGACTTCTGCAGGGTTTGTTGTGATTTCACCCTCTGTATTCCTAATTGCATGTATTTGAGTCTTTCCTTTTTTGGATAAGATTGAATGAGGGTTTGCCAATTTTATTTAATCTTCCAAAGAATCAACTCTTTGATTCATTGATTTTTATATTGTTTTTAGTCTCCAATGTATTAATTTCCGCTCTGATCTTTATAATATTTCTCCCTGCTCTTCTTAACCAGCTCTTCTTTTTCTGCAAGTTTGAAGTTTGTCATTAAGTTGTTTATATGTGCTTGTTCAGTTTTCCTGATATGGGTATTTACTGCTATAAATTTTCCTCTTTTTGAAATTTCCTTGTGTCTTGTAAGTTTCAGTAAATTGTATTGTTATTATCATTCACCTCTAAAATCTGTCTAATTTTTAAAAATTTTATCTGTAATCCATTGATTGCTCAGGAGGGTGCTACTTAATTTACATTTTTAATGAAGTTCTTGTGGTTTCTTTTGCCATGGATTTCAATTTCATTGCGCTATAGTCTGACACATGGAATAATTTCAGTTCCTTTGCATTCGCTTAAGCATGTTCTATGAGCCAGTATATGGCCTGTTTTGGAGCATGTTTCATATACAGTTGAGAAGAATGTATAATCTGATGTTGTGGGTGGAACACTCTACAGACATGTACTAAGTTCATTCATCCAAGAGTTTGGTTCAATTCTGAAATTTCATCCCCCCCCCTTTTTTTGGTCTAGTTGATCAGTGTTTTTGTGACAGTGGGATATTGAGATACCCTAATACAATTGTAATAGGGTTTATTTGATTTTTCATGCTTGTTAGTACTTCCTGGTATTTGCTGCATATATATATATATATATATATATATATATATATATGCAGCAAATATATATATAGCACTGGTATTTGCTGCATATATATATATATAAAATTCAAGAGGAAGTGATAACAATCATATATATATATGATTGTTATCACTTCCTCTTGAATTTTTCCCCTTACAAATGTCTTGGTTATTTTTCTCTTAATGCTGGGAAAAAACATCCATCACCCCAAATGAAGGAAGGAAAGCTTTATTTAGCTCACTGTTTGTGGCAGTTTTAGTCCATAATCAGCTGACTAAAAGGCAGGGTGGTGTGGCATAGGGGCAACACTTTGAGGCAACATCCAAAAAAGCAGCCAGAACCACAAATGGAGGCAGAGCAAGCCTCTTTTCCTCTCTTAGATTGTACACAGGCCCTTCCCATCAAGGTGGGTGCAGCACTCACAAAATCTCCTTTCCCTCCTCTTGCACAGGATGAGGATATTTACAAAGTTTGAGCTCTGGCTCCCTGCTGAGTCTGTCAGTTAAACTTCTAAACTGTTCAAGTTGACACAGTGTATCAACCATAAAAAAAAGGATGCAGTGTCTTTCTTTATCTTCTTAATCAATCTTGGCTTGAAATTCACTTTGTCTGAAAATAGAATAGCTACACTTGCTTTTTTCTGGGTTCCTGTTACATGGAGTGTTGGTTTCCATCCTTTGCCTTTCAGTCTACGAATTTCTTTTTGAATTAAATATGTTTCTTGTATGCAGCATATTGTTGGGTCTTGCTTCTTTATACATTCTCCTAGTCTTTGTCTTTTAATTGATGAGTTGAGACCATTAATATTGGTGGTTATAACTGATATACATTGACTTATCCCTGTCATGTCATTTTTTCTGTTGTTGGCTTCCCTTCTTTTTTTCCCTTCCTGTTTAATTGTTTGCTTTGCCTTCAGAGTCCTTCTGTTTGGGTTCATGGAGTTATAGTTCTTGTTATGTCTCTCTATAATGTCCTTCAAAACATTTTGGAGTACTGGATTAGTGGTTATAAATTTCCTCAGATGTTGTTTGTCATGGAAGTATCTTATTTCTCCATCAATTTTGCAGAATACATTAATCTGAGTTGAAGATTGTTTTCATTCAGGACTGAAATACTTCACTCCAAGCACTGTTTGACTCAAGAGTTTATCCTGAGGAGTCAGCTATGATTCTGGTGGGCTTTACTTTATAAGTGATTTGTTTCTTTTCCCTAACACCTTTTGAAATTCTATTCTGATATTGAATTGCAGGAGTGTTGAGCATGATATGCCTGGCTGTAGAGGTTTTTTTTTTTTTTTGTCATGGTTAATTGGAGTTCTGTATGCCTCACTTATGTGTGTGTCAAATCTTTTTCTCTACCAGAGATGTTTTCTGCCATGATGTCTATGAATAGGTTTTAATATCACTTGTGTTATCTCCTAATTTTTTGTTGACTCCAATCAATCTTAAGTTACTCTTCATTATCTCATCTCTCAGCTGCTAGATTGATTTCCTGTGGTCCCTTGCTATTTTTGAGAAATCTTTCTTTTTGTGATCACTAACTTCAAGCCTGTCTTCTGTATCTGCAATCCTCTCCTCACTTTGGCTTTATCTGCTATGAATAATTTCAATGGAATTTTTACTCTACTGTATCTGTTTGAATCTGCTGTATGGATTCCACTTATTTATTATGATGAGCATTCATGACTTCTATAATTTTCTAGAGCTCATTTTTTTGTCTTTTCTAGAGCTCATTTTTTTGTCTGTATCTGCTCTAGTTTCACTAAGCATGTTCTTTATTTTAGCTGCATCTCTGTAGTTATCTGAGAGATTGTTATGGTTTATGTTGGTGGCCCCCAGACCTCATGCATTTGCACTGTGCATTTGTGATTGGCTCTAGTGCTTGGATTGATGGTGTCAGTGCTACACCCACCTAAGGGTGGAGCCAGCATACAATGTAATGGCTGGAAGAAGGCCTGTGTCTCTCTCTTGCCAGTTTCTGCCTTGCTGTTTCCAGCTGCCATGAACTGCGGCCCTGCCATGCCACCCTGCCTTGGAGCCAACTGAGTATGGACTGACACCTCCAAAAACTATAAGAAATAAACCTTTCCTTTCCCAACTTCGGGCAACAGATATTTTGTCTCAGTGATGAGTAAAAAGAAACTAAGACAGATATTATATCTGATATGATTTTTTTCAAGTGCCTCATTCACCTACTTAGTTGTTACCACTTTAGAGAGGCCAGGTGGAAGGATTTAAGATTATGCCACCTCATTGCCTCCTGGGTTTGCCTTTGGTGAACTGAATGTCTGCATTTTGCTTAACTGTCTTCTCATTTTCTTTTCTTTTTTAAAGTTTAAGTTCTAGGTGGTGCTTGTAAGTTGCCTGTGGTGGGTTACTTTATTGCTAGTATTGAGACCCTTAGGTAATGACTGCGTCTTCAAGGTATCTTCCAAGTGTAGCTGGCTTTTGGGTTTTGAGTCTGTTGGAAGATCCTACCTCTTCCATTTGTTGCAGATGAGAAATTGTTGCTTGTTTGGCCAATTCCCTGGTCCTTGGCACTGTGCTACAGTATTTTCTGTGACTCTTAGTTAATCTCAGTCTTAGAATAACAGAATGAACAGCTATTTAGAAAACTCATGTCACTTTAGATTATGATGGTATCAATACAATCAAACACAGCCTAGAAAATGAAAAACTGAGCTAACCATTAGCTTGCTACTTTTAACTATATAAATTAGATTTTTGATTATATGATAAAATTAAAAAGAAATTAGAAAATTATATGCAGTATACAAGACCTTACTATGTCAATTTTGCTCTCAGGGGTTAACATTTAAAATGGGTTAAAGAGAAAATAGAGAAGTGGAAGAAGAGGAAGAGATTGGAAGTAAGGTGGGAGGACAAAGGGGGATCACACCAACTTTGGGAAAATGGTGTAGAAGACTGGAGGGAAAAACAGAAGGAAGAGATAAAAAGCACAGAACAAAAATCACGACCACAAAGTCTAGAATCCACATTCACATTCCTTTAAAAACAAGATCAAACAGTGAAAGAGAAAAAAAGAAAAAAGAGAGGGGGGGGAGGAAGAAGGATGAGGAGGATGAGGATGAGGAGGAGGAGGAGGAGGAGGAGGAGAGAGACAGAGAGTCCACTTTTAGGTCTGTTTGGGTTTGTCTCTGCTTTCACTGGCAGAAAACCTGGGGAAGCAGAGTCCTGATTCACGCCATTCTATCCCAGACAGCCACCAGTAGCTTTTTGGCGAAGTAGTGGATAATCTCAGCAAGCTTGTACTTTTTGGCCCAGAGCACTTACATTTGGCTCACTGCTTTCTGAGCAACTTCTGTAGTTCTGAGCTCCACTGAGAGCCACTAGATGGAACCAGTCACAGTTCTGACTTCTTAGCTGGCGTGTCTTCAAAATGGCTCCAGGTCATTGCTCTCTCCCACAAGAAGACTGAGCCCTTAGCATTCACCATCAGCCAGGTGGTCCTTCACATCTGCTGCTACCCTCCACAACCCCTCTTTCCCTCCACTGCAATGTCTCCATGTGGAGGCCTCTGGGATTGCCAGCTGTCACTGTCACCACGTGTCTGCAGGTTTGAACTGCTTCTCTTAGAGAGTGCAGTGAATCCCATCTTAGGGAGAAGCCATGCCTGGCTACCTCCTTCTTTTTTGTTGAATTTTCTCTCTGCACTCTCTCCATGGTCTTCAATTCACACTTTGGATTCTTCCTGGATCCAGAGGATCCACTTCCCTACTTCCTGTGTTCCTCATGTTACTACATTCCAGATTCTGGATGGCAACTCTGTTTCTGTTTCTTACTGCTCTACCATCTCAGGTATGCCTCTGCTAGAGAGCGAACATCTTGAGCCCGCATGATCTGCACAATCTCTTCCTGTAACAATATCTTCTTAAGGAATAAAATCATATATTATGATCAAAATTAAAGTAAGTGATGAGTTAATTATGTCATAGCTGAAATTGAAGGCAGCATCTTTTTTTTTTTTTTGTACTAGGGATCAAAGTTGCCAGGCAGCCACTTAAGCCACTGAGCTAAATCCCCAGCCCAGCAGCATCTATTTTGTCAAAAGGTGTATTCTCAAAATTCTAGCATCAATCCTAAAAAATTTGCCTAATGCATTCAATCTTCTGAGTAGCACAGAATGCGAAATTGACACTTCCATTTTGTATTTCTTTGAATTCTTTCCTTATTGCGTAAGCTCACAAAATTGTTCACTCACCTGAATGGCATATTCTTCTGACTAACTTATTTATGATTCTGTGTGCCATTTATATCTTTTCTATTTATGTTTTGGGGTTGCATGTATGGATTGCCAATATTATTTTCCTTATTTAAGAACTTGAAAAGCTATCTCTTTGTATTTCCCTGTTACTATAATGGTTTTTCTTGGTATTAGAGAGAAATTACTTCTGAACACTTGATAGCTTCTTACACATCAATATATTATTGATTTTAATACTCTTGGTATCTTTTTATCCATCAACTGTTCTCTTTCAAGTGAGGGACTTAGGACTTTCATAAGTCTTGGGTAAATGCAGTGAGCATGCTCAACTTTGAGAATGAACCACTGTGCTTTATATTTTATAAGTTACAAAGTTATTTTTGTTTCATATTTACATTACTGCTTGATTTTTTCCCCCAACGTTTTCAGAGCTTGAGAGAAAAAAACAAACAAGTGTATTGGTCTCTTTGGAAGCCCTAATTACTCCAATAAGACTTGTAAATATTGCATTATCTCAGTGGTATAGAAAGAAAACAGGACTGAGTTTCAGGTTTTAATTTCCTATAATTTCAAAGTGAAACCATAAGAAACATTTTATTTCTCTGGGGATCAATTTTCATTGTAACATGAAGTAGATTAGGGAACATGGTTTAAAAGAAGCAATTAGCCCATGAATAATTTGCAGTTTTTCATGGTTAGATCAATTCAGGTAACGGAAGCACATAAAGGTACATCAGTAGTCTTAGGTCATATATTTTCTTGGTTGAGTTAAATGGTCAGCCTGTGTCGTTCCTCACAGATTTATTTGAAATTGATGTCCTCCCTTTCTTACCTACTCTGAAAACCTTTTAGGCTTTCTGTATTCTTCATGTGTGACAGTCTACATCTTTTATGCTGTGGCCTTCCAATTACATCACTTCATCTCAATAAATGTTTCGTCTCCTCCAGAGTTCCAGTCACATTCTTTCAAAAATATTGTTTCTGAAATATGAACACAAGCTCCTGTTCTTGCAGCACATTGCTGCACAACTCCCGTTATAATATTTGACAACACTGATAACCATAGACCTTATTCATCACAGCTTTTTATTCTGTTGTTCAGCTACCTGATTGCTTTGCTACTCTTTTTGTCTGGCTATGTTCCACAATCCACTATAATTATTGCCTTAGTGCAAATATCCTTAAAGTTATAGGAAAGCATTCCTGAATAACTCCAACCCTACTTAAGCCTGTGGGTATATGTCTCATTTTAAATTCATTGCCAAAAGTTTAATGTAGTAACTTAACATAGTGTAGAGATATCATTTCACTTCTTTAGGATGTTCCTTTATATGTAACCCAAAACTATTCATTAATACTTTATCTCACTCTTCCAACCATATAAACCTCTTCCTTTTACCGTCTACTCACAGTGATTCAAATATATCCTCATTTTCATGTCTCTAATTGTCCCGATTGGTCCTCCTGTCCTTGCTTTCTACTTAGTTTCCCTACTGTTCAAGGGAATAAGCTAGCATTATCTTGTGCTTGGCATTCCATTTCTTCTGATTTTTTAAAAAGGTATTTGTTTCCTTCAATTATTCACTTCTACATTTTGGATATATGCTTTGTATTCATTAACTCGTAGGCATACCTGAGGACCTCCACTGTAGAAACAATAAATAAAACTATAGTAAGACTCCTTGGACCAGCATTTTCTTCTAGCTATGACCTGTTGCTTGACTTCACTCACAATATAAATATCAAGTTTGTTTCTGGCTACTACTTCCAGTTCCTCTCCAGAGCAAGTCCAATGCTAATCATTTTGAATCTTTTTTCTGAACATGTATTCAAGCTACTAATGAGTTTCTCAGTTGCATACCGCTATTTTATTTCGAACTGTCACCAACTCTGTCCTCAAAGGCAGGAAAAGCCTGAAAAAATATCCCTACATTCCTACTTGTATTTTGTGGTTATCTATAAGATACTCATGCAGCTTTTAATAAGAACACAAATATATCACTCTCTCATTCAGTGTTTTCTTTATTCAGATTATACTCAGGAGGAAATCTAGTTTTATGTGTAATTACCAAAAGTCATGCAATTTTTTTTATAATTTTATTTAAAGAGGAAAAAACAAAACAAAATAAAACAGAATAAAGGGTAGCAACCATACAGTATTCCAAGGAAAAAAGGAAAAGTACAACAACAATAAAATCTAAGAAATTATTACTTGACAAATTACATACTGACTTCTTGGAAATAGTTGTTCAAATTACAAAGTTAAAACATGTAAAGTAGACATTCAAACAGTGAGACTGTTAACAGTTCTGCTCCATGATCTGACAAAAACAACAATATGGTCATCCATCTTACCCACTCAAATATACATGCAATTATATCAATAGGGTAAAATTGAACACAACAAAAAAGAGCAAAGAGGATCACAAGAAAGCAATGTAAGACATAAATTTCAAAGCTAGACAAGTGGAGATATTCACTCTCTATCATATTGACTCTTGTTTTCTTCCAAATAGTTGTCCATATTGTCACATATAGGGAATTCACATGAAACAACCTAGTATGGAATTGATCTGAGCAGGACGAGGAGGGCATTACAGGTCTTCAAGACCATACATTAGGAAAGCCATGAATGGCTGTCATAGTGTCTCGCATTCTCCTCAAAACAGCTGTCCATACCTTAATGTGTGTTGAACTTAAACAAGGCAAAGCAAGCTAAGATCACTTTGAACAAAAAGTGATAGTTTTGCTGGACTTCACATCATGACATTATGGAATCAGCACTGGGTATTATAGTGTCTCTTTTTCTTCAAAGTAGTTGT
>PVJX010019915.1:0-33151 GCA_004027295.1 Dolichotis patagonum
GAAAGCAAGGAAAGTGGAAGGGGAGGGGAAAAGGAGAAAGAGGAGAGGAGAGGAGAGGAGAGGAGCGGAGAGGAGAGGAGAGGAGAGGAGAGGAGAGGAAAAGAGAGGGGAAGAGAAAAGAAGGAAGGATAGGAAAGGGGAGGGGAGAGGAGGGGAAGGGAAGGAAGGAGACAAAGGAATGGAAATGAATACAAAGGAAGAGAAGAGAGCCTGGTGTACACGCTTGTAATGTTAGCACTCTAGGAAGCTGAAGCACAAGTTTAATCCTGGGCAACTCAGCAACTCAGCAAGCAATTGTCTCAAAATAAAATATGAAAAAAAAAGATCAGGATGTATCCCAGTGTAAAAGTTCTGGGTTCATTCCCCAGTATGAAAAAAAAATCATAGAAGTGGAAAAGGTAAAAAGAAAAGGAAAACAAATGAAAATGTGTCCCTCATCAGCAGAGCTTACTCTTGGGATCACACATTAAAAGGCACCTAACCCAAGCAGCTACAGCAGGAAATGTAGAGAAGGAAATAGAAAGTCCTTCAAAACCACATAGGGTAGCGATGGTGCATCTTACAGAGATCAAGGGAAACCTCCGTTAGGGAAAAGTGTCGGCACTGCAGTGAACCCTGGATACTCAGCTTCCGGGCAATGCTGGAGTGACCTGGCTCACACACTGCAGCATGTGGGCCAGAGGTTCACTGCCACTGACCTCCTGGCATGAGATCCTAAACTTCTCATCCAAAGTGTTGATGTTACCAGAGCAGAGAGAAGACAGGAGCAGATAAGGCCCTTGGCCATTCATCATGTGCTTAGTGACCTCGCCAATACACAAGGTATGTGTTTCTTAAACTGCTTTAAACTAAGTGCTACACAAAGTTCTATGGATACAGAAGGTTTAGATTCCATCTTCTTTAAGCTCAAGACATATCTTTACATTTCATTTATTTGAACAACTTTGGAGTCTAAAGCCTATCTATTTTATTTAACATGTTCTGTATCCTTACCCAGACTTCATCTCCATTTACTTATTTGTAGAATAGAGATGATATTACTGATTATCTTTTAGAGACACTAGGAAGATTACATTAGGAAGTGTAAAGCCAAGGTCCACTGCTAGTACATACTAATCACTCAATTAGTTGCTATCTTTTTATTATTATACAGGATATTTTCTTGGAATTTTTGCCTGAGAATAGGGTTTTATCTGCCCAGTTGAATGAAACTGCTTGTAGGGGCCATGACAGAATGTCTCACAGCATGTCATAGATTGTGGAGTAGCCCTCAGCCTGGCCATGCCCTGGCGAAGACCACTCCAAGTATCTCCACTGCACTCCTCGTGGTTGGTTAGGGAATGAGAAGCAATTTATAGAATGCCCTTCCAGAGATGTTTTCAGTTCTTATTAAAAAATGAATACTTTCTCACATGGCCACATCCTCAACTTTGATACATTTCTCAAGAGAAATCCTAGCAGTAGCTCTTCTCCAGATGGGAGCTCCTTCTTGGGTGGCTATTTGCATGATTTTGGTAATGCAGGCAAGAGAGTCTCATAAACAAAAACAAAAAATCAAAGAGGCTAAAACTCTCATTTCCTGTCTCAAATGCATCCAGGAAATTCCATTATGTACACATGTTTGTTGTAGACTTTTATGAATGAAGACCATGCTCCATTCACTTGTGGAGCTTACAGTGTCCGTGTGAATGAAACACACTGACTCATGCTTTCCTGCAGGACATTACAGATTCCAGAGCCAATGAAGGCAAAGGGTCAAGTGGCTCAGACAAGGGCTAAACAGGGAGGTGCTCAAAGTATGCTTTGATATCCAGCTTGTGTCTGACTATGGATCTGGAAAATCATTCTTGTTCATTACTCTGATTCTCTGAGTAGGCTTTATTTTCCTTTGCAACCTCATAACATGGGAATTTCAACAGGACACCCATAAGCAATCTGTGACATGGACTTATATACTGGAAGTGAACCTCAGAGTGTTCCACCCATCATTACCCTCTTCCTAGTTGTCTTTGCATCTTTCTTCAGTCCTAAGACTATTCCTACTTATTTTGTGGTACAGGCCACTACAAAGTCAATCAAGGCAGCATCTATAGGGCCTAGTTAGAGGCCTTGCATTATATACTTCTCCTGTGAATATCAGAAAAGTCTATGGTTTAGTACCTTTCTCTACAGTTTGGAAAACACAATGAATATATCCAAAGCAATTAAATAACTAAGCAGTATCTAAATAATAATGCAAACCTCCATGATACATGTTATGAAATAAAGGAATTCAAGGTGGTATTTAGCTATGTGATGGAGAGAACCTATGGAAGAGGAATCTAGTTGAACCTGGGCAGATACAAGGCCTTAGAGGAGCAAGGAAGAAGAGAAACTTCCAAACAGTGGAAACTCAACAGAAAAGTCAAAGTATAGGGTGGCAGGGAGGGCTAGATAAAGGTAGGAAGAGAGAGAGATGATGAGAAGAAAAAGACTGAAGAAGTTAAATTGCCCTCCCCTAGGGTATAATCATACTTCATTGTACATTAAGCCCATCTGTGAATCCCAAGGACCGCCTTGAAACAGGAAACTCAGTACAGTACAGGGAACTACATGAGGCCAGAATCAAGGCAGAGAGAGCTGGGTGGTTCATTTTCCTTCTTACAGGATCATAGGGAAAGCCTGGCACAAAAAGATCCTAACTTCCTATACACTCCTCTCTCTCTCACCCCATCATTCACCATCAAGAGGAGTCACCCACTCCAGGACAGTGCAGAAGCAGCCCACGCATGTGACTAACCAGCCTCTGGGTCTCAAATGCTCTTGTGAAAAAGTATGGTCTTGATCACACTGGTCTTGGGACCCAGCAGGAGGCTGCTTTTGAGAGACACTTTTGTCAACTGTTCTTCTGCTTCAGATTGTATAACCAGCATTTTTGTCATTTTGGCTACACTACTAATTGTCTTTTAACACTTTTCCCGTGAAACAGGCAAAGAAAATGATCTTTCTCAATAGCTTGTCTTCTCAGGAAAACAATGCAGGGCTTTTCCCCCTTTCCACCAGAATGCAAGTTTGGTTTTCAATATTTATATTTTATTACTACATGTTTGCAGTACATAATGTTCATATTCCTCACAGGGAATTGGTACATGTATATAACACATCTCCTTCCTCCTGAAGGGCCATAAACTTATCTTTACTTTATTTTGCTTTATACTTTATATTTTGCTTAATACTTTTTGTAACCAATTTGTGGACTAACTAAAATGAGTTTATC
Organism: Dolichotis patagonum; assembly: GCA_004027295.1. Classification (NCBI taxonomy): domain Eukaryota; kingdom Metazoa; phylum Chordata; class Mammalia; order Rodentia; family Caviidae; genus Dolichotis; species Dolichotis patagonum. The sequence continues at coordinate 3,257 of PVJX010019915.1, forward strand.
TTATTCTAAACTTATTCCAGTGTCTAGAAGGATGAATTACCCAGCAACGTAGGGCAGTCAAGTGATGGTACTTAGGTCAATGGGCAATTCTTCCAAGAAAGGGATATAGCAGTGGAACCATAGAATCACAATTTTCATCCTGTTTCAGACCTCGCCCTCCCTACTCCATCACTTGGTTCTCTTCCCATTTGCAAAAGATCTATCTTCCTGTTTATTTTGATCTGTATGTGTATTTGGGGTTTCTCATATTGTGTGATGTCTAGGCTTGCATGTCTCATTTATTTCACTTAATCTTATGATCTCAGGGTACACCCATTTTCCTATGAGTGACTCAAGTCTATCCTTCTTTTGGCAAAGTAGTACTCCATTTTGTGTAGACATCATATTTTTTTTCTCCAGTCATCTGTTGATGGACATATAGACCACTTCCAAGGTTTAGCTATGATGAATTATGCTACTATAAGCACGGCTATATGTATTACTGTCATATAATGTTTTCAACTCTAAAAGCTGGGTCAAATGGAACATTATAGTTTTAGTTTTGCTAGGAACATGCTATTTGTAGCATTTGTCTCACATTTCAATCTTAAGTGAGATCTTTTAAAAAATAATGTTTCCTAGAGTTCTTACGAGAAAAGAGTGACTTTGTTGTTTGATTTCCCTAATACAGCCAAAGCAAAACATGAAGGGCAATTCTTTCTAGTCATATGATTTTACCCCTGATGGGAATGTAGCCCTTGTGCTGTAGACAGACTGTGTTAGACAGACCTAAAAGGTCAAGAAGATATCCAAAGACACAAGAAATAAAAGAAAACAGATGTTTCTCTGAAATAATCCAGTGCAGCTTCCATGGGAGAAGTCTTGTGATACACATCATGGGGAAATTTTATTCACTGACAGACACTGTCGTCAATGGCAGATTTCCAGGTGATTTATTCACCTCTTTTTGTCATCTGGGTTGCCTTCCGATGACATGCTGCTTTATGTCACTATTAGCTTCCCCTTCTTGTTCTCTTTGTTTTTGTTCCTCTTCTTTTTTCTCTTCCACCTCCTCTTTTCCTTCTCCCTCCTGCTCTCCCTTCTCCTCCTCCTCCTTTCTTCTCCTTCTTCACTTTTTCCTGCTTTTCTTCCTCTTTCTCTTCATCTTCTTTTTCTTCTCTTTCTCTTCCTTCTCTTTTCTCCTCCCTCCTCACATTTCTCCATCTTCTTTTTGGTTACAAAGTCAATATTCCTAATAAAAAATTAATTGAAGTGTGTTTATGGTTTTCACACATTTTCTTTTTTCCTATCATTTAACAAATGCATATTGAAACTATAAACAGTGACACTTTTCTGTGTACTTGGAATACGCTTTAAGGTCAGGATTCTTATGTTTCAATCACTCTCATTTGACGAGACAAAAATTTGCATATTATATGTATTCAATGGATTGTTTTTCAAAAATTATATAATTGCAATCTTTTATTGTTAGAACACTAAAAACATACTCGAGCAATTTTCAAGTATTCAATAAATGATAACTATGGTTATCATGTTGTACAATAGATCCTTTGAATTTATTTCTGTGAATTGCATTTTGTATCCTTCGACCAGCATCTTTCTATCTTCCCACCTCATTAACTCCAAGTAACCTTCATTCTACTCACTACTTCTATGAGGCCAACATTTTAGGTTCCACATATCTGGAAATCATGCAGCATTTATCTTTATTTAGCTAATTTTACTTCATCTGATGTCCTCTGGGTTCATCCAACATGGTTACAAATAACAGGATTTCCTTCTTTTGTTGAGACTAAATAATATTCTACTGTGAATATATACACCACATTTTCTTTGTCCATTCATGTGCCAAAGGACACTTAGATTGGCTCTGTATTTTGACTGTTGTGAATAACGCTGCAATGAGCATGGACTGCAGATATCTCATCAACATACTGCTTCATTTCCTTTGAGCATATGCCCATTAACAGGCGTGCCCTTCATATAGTAATGCTATGTTTAACTTTTTTGAGAAGACCTCATATTGCTTTCTCTTAAGCTGCATTAACTTTCCCAGCAACAATGTCCAAAGGTCACCTGTTTCACATACCCTTGCTAGCAATTGTTATCATTTATTGTTTTAGCAATCTCCACCCTAGTATGTGTAAAGTTACGTAAGATATGTAATATGCAAATATTTTCTTCAACTCCATACATTCTTTATTCTGTTGATTTTTTCCCTTTGAGTCATGTGTCTAACAGTATGTCAGTTTGATGCTGTTCTGATTTCTACAGCTTTGTAGGGTAATTGGAAATCAGATAGTGTGATTCCCTCATATTTGTTCTTCTCAAATATCACTCCATGATTCCATGAGAGTAATAGGACTGCATTTTCTATTTCTGTGAACAATATCATTGGAATTTTAATGATTATCATATTGAATCTGTAGAGTGCTCTGGGTAGTATGGACATTTTAACTATATTTATTCTTCTAACCCATGATCATGGCATAGATTTCTATTTAATCATGCTTTCTTCCATTCTTGCATTGTATTTTATAGCTTTCAGTGTGCAGATCTTTATTTTCTTGGTTAAATTGATTCCAAAGCAATTTTGACTATTATAATCAATATTATTTTCTTGATTGCCTTTTCATAAATTCACTGTTCAAATATAGAAAAACTGCCTATTTTTAATGATGATTTCTATCTAGCAATTGTACTGAATTTAGCTAACAGCTTTTCAGGCAGCCTTTAAGTTTTTCTATATATAAGATTGAGTTATTTGAAAATGGAGACAATTTAAATTCTCCCTTTTCTATTTGAATGTCTTTCACAGCTTCCTTTTGCCAAATTTTTCTAAGTCTTCCAAAACCATGTTAAACACAAATGTTAAGAATGGGTGTCCTTTTCTTATTACTGATCCTAAAAGAAAAGTTTTCAACTTTTGCCATTGAGAATGATGTTAGCTGTGAGTTCAATATATGTTGGCCTTTACATGTGTTAAGCTACACTCCTTCCTTATCAAATTTAGAAAAGTTTTTTTTTAACTTATAAAAAAATATTGAATTTAGTCAAGTGATTTTTTTTGGCATCTGTTGAAGTGATAATATAGTATATAGTCAGCTTAGTTCGGTTTATGTGGGATATCATTTTTACTAATTCACACATTAAACCATCATTGTGTCCCTGGAATGAAACATAGTTAAGTGCAGTGAACAATACTTTTAATGTACTGTTAAATTAAATTTTATAGTACTTTGTTGAGAATAGTTACACCTATGTTCATTAGAATATTATCCTGAAATTTTCTTTTCTTTTAGTGTCATTACCTAGGTTTGGTATCCGGAATGTTGACCTCTTGAAATTAGTTTGGAGGTATGCCATTTCCTCCTGCACAGGCTTTAGGAAGAGGTTGACATTGAGTGACATTAGATGTTCGAATGTTTGGCGGAATTTATCAGGGAAGTACTCAGGTCTGAACTCTTCTTTGATGAGAAAATTTTACTGCTGAATCAATGTCTTTTGATTGATCCGTTCACATTTTCAAGACATAGTCAGTCATGGTGGGTTCACTATTTCTAGGAATTAATTTCTTCTGTTTTCCAACTTGACTTATAATTGTTCATAGTAATCTATTTCCATTCTTTGTATCTCAGAAATATTAGCTCAGGTTTTCTCTTTCTGATATTGAGTCTTATCTCTTTTTTTCATAGTCTAGCTAATTGTTTGCTGATTTTGTTTGTCTTTTGAAAACTCTAAATCTTAATTTTGTTAATATTTTCTATTATTTTTCTAGTTTATTTTGCATTTATTTCTGCTATGGTTTTTATAACTCTTTTCCTAACTTTGGATTTCATTTCTTCTTTCCCTAGTTCCTCAAGATATAACTTTAGGTTGCTTATTTGAGATATTCCTTTTCAATATAGAGATTTTTGTCATAAATTTGTTTCAAGAGACTGCTTTTTCTGCATCCTTTACATTTTATGTTGTATTTTCATTTTTTATTTTCTCCATATATTTTAAATTTCTCTTTTAGCTATGTTTTGTTGCTTAAGTCAATGTTCACTTATTTGTGATTTTTCTAGTTTTCCATATGTTATTAGCTCTTGGTTTCAGAATGCTGTGGTAGAAAAACATACTTGCTATGATTTCAGTCTTCTTAAAGTTGTTAAGATTTATTTTGTGGCCTAACATAGTATCTATCTGAAGAATATGTCACATTCTCTTGAGAAAAAGTATGCTCAACTATTCTGGATGAAATATTTGTTTATATCTTTTGGTCACATTTGTTCAACGATGTAGTTCAAGTTCAATGCTTCCTCATTGAATTTTTTTAACCAGGAATCGACTTCTTATTGATTTTTTTGCCTGGATGATACATCAATTGTTGAAAGTAGGATACTGATGTATCTTCTTATTATTGTATTGCCATCTGTCTCTCTTTTCAGTTCTGTTAATATTTGCTTTAAATATTTATGTGCTCTGATGTTGAATGAATCCATATTTATAGTTGTTTAGTGACCTTCTTGATGATACTTTTATCATTATAAAATGACTTTCATTATTTCATTTTAGAGTTTTTACTTACAATTTATTTATCTGGTATAAATACAACTACCCCTACTATCTTTAGGTTTGTTTTTACATGGAGTATTTTCTTTTATCCCTTTAGTTTCAGTCTACAGACTCCCTTAAATGTAAAATTATTCTTTCTGTGGCAACATATAGTTGAATCTTGTTTTTAAAATCCATTCAGTCTATATGTTTTTTAATTGGAGAACTTAATCTATTTGTATTCAATGTAATTATTGATAGGCTAGTGATTATTATTGCCATTTTATTCATTGTTTTCTGGTTGTTTTTTGGGTCTTTATTACATTTTTTTCTCTGTGATTAGCTGATTTTCTCTGTTGATATGATTTGATTTTTACTCTTTTTTCTGTATCTACCATGAGTCTGTGCTTTATACTTACAAAGAGACTTCAATAAAACATCTTGTAGTTATAGAAGTTTGAGGACTGTAACTTAATTCATTTTAAAAATATAACTCTGCTCCTTTGCTTCCCTACATTTTTTGTTTTAGTGCTACCATTTATCTTATTTTACATTAGTAAATTATAGCTATTATAATTTTTTAATTTTTTAATCTTTTAATACATATGCATGATTTATATATGACTCTTACAATATTAAAGAGAACTTGATTGGCTACTGAACTTGACTGGCTATTTACTTTGACCACTTAGCTTTAATATTTATTATGTTTTTGTTTGGATAATTAACATAATTTTTCTTCAGCTCCAAGAACATTCTTCAGCATTTCGTGTAAGGCATATCTAATGGTAATACAACTCTCACAGCTTTTGTTTATTTGATAATATTTCTTTTTTTGTTCATCTTTTCTATATTTCTGAAGGATAGCCTTGCCAGATGTAACGTTCTTGGTTGACAGTATTTTGTTTTTTCTAGTACTTTGAGTATATTATTTCATACAGTTTCTGCAGAGATATGTACTGATAATCTTATGGTGGTTATCTTTCTTATGACTGGTTATTTTTAGCTTTATAGTTTAAATTCTTTTTTTGGCTTTGTTGTACTCAGTAAATATTTAATTAAATGCTGCTTTCATTTTTATATCAACTCTGATATTCATCCATAACAGTCACTCTCAGTCCAAGCAACAGTATTCTTTCTACTAACATAAGATCTCATAAGGATTTCATGTTTTGAATGAAGTTTGCAGTAAGTTAATACAGCAAACATGATAAAGACTTCCAACAATAGCCATGCCACAGCCTCAACATTTGATTGCCTTAATTTCTGCTGACAGATTAATTAGTCCTCTGCCCTTTATCTTAGTCTCAGGCAAAGTCTCTGGACACAAGCAATTTGCAGACAAGCTTTCTGCCTAGCCATAACACATAGTATCTGGTATCCAGCTCCCAATGCAGTCTTTTCCAGAAGAAACCTCCTTGGCATAGTCACAGCAACAATCTCACTCCTGGTCCAAATTCTGTCTTGATTACTTTTCTCTCATTGCTGGAACAATACATATACCCAACAACCAAAATGAAGGAAGGAAATGTTTATTTAGCTCACTGTTTGTGGAGGTTTCAGTCCATAATCAGCTGGCTTCAAGGCAGGGTGGCATGGCACTGGGCCAACACTTCAAGGCAGCAGCCAGAGCAAAAAGGGGCAAGAGCAAGCCTCTTTTCCTTCTTTAAATGGTACACAGGCCATCCCCACCCAGACGAGTATAGCACTCACAAAATCTCCTTACCCTCCTCTTGTACAAGATGAAGATCTTTATAGAGTAAGGATCCTGGCTCCCCGCTGAGTCAGTTAAACTTCTAAACTTCTGAAGTTAACACAATGTATCAACCATAATACAGAGAATATCTAAAAGTAACTTGAGTACCCAGGAAATAAAAGGGTTTCTTGATTTTGTAGTTCTTCTACCTTAATCTTCTTTGTTTCCATGATAAAATAAATAATAAAGAATTTAGTTGACTTTTTAGGATCAAAACTAAAGTGAAAGAGGGTCCTATAATATGAATAAAGACATAGTTTAAAATGGAATTATTTTTAAAGTAAATTAATACTGTCATCTGAATTGAGATTTAAAATTTTAAAATGATTTAAAAGCCTTTATGAGGATGTAAGTAATTGTAGTCCTCACTCAAATGTTCTTATATCTTTGATTAATCATGCTAATATAAATTTTTCCAGTCTCTGAACTGTCTGAGAATTCCGTTACAGCTATTTCTAAAGAGATTGGTTACCACAGAAAACAGACCAAATCTAGTGAGAGAACAACAATAATAGCAAGTGACATTCTAACACATCTCTTTATAGGTTAAAAATGTATTTGCCTTGCCATTTCTAGGATACGTACCCAACACTCACAATTTAGAGGAGAGGCTTAATTAGGCATTAGGTTCAGGTGATTCAGTCCACAGTCAGCTAACTCCAAGGCAGAAACATCATGGTGGAAGGGGCATAGCGGGGAAAATTTTCAGTGCTCACCTCATGGCAGTCAGAAAGCAGAAAAAAAGGAGAAAACAAGCAGGGAGACATATTCTCCCTGGTGCACCCCCAGTGACACACCTCTTCAAGCCAGTTCCCTCCTCTTAATAACATAATAAACCAAGAACTCATCAATGGGTTAATCCATTGATGAATATAACACCCCTATGTTCCAATCACCTCCCAAAAGCCTCACCTCTGAACCCATGAAATTTTAGGGAAGAATTTTGGTTTGAAACAGCAACACATAACACATGACACAAGAAAAACTTAAAGGAATCAGTAGAGGTGACAGAGAGTGGATTGTTACTCATTCATTTATTCCTTCACTCAGTAATTACTACTAAAAAATTACAGGTGCCAATTTCCAGGAAGATAAAGAAGTTTGCAAAGTATCTACAAAGTTCATAAATTAATGAAAGCCACTGACAGATGAAGGGATAATAAAAACAAAATAAGAGGATATTGTCATGTGGTCCTCTGAGCTAAAAGAGCAGAGAACCTTATTTTACATATTGGAGAAAACATATTAAGAAATTTGTATTTCAGCCAAAGAAAGAAATGAATGAGTACCATAGTTAGCTGTGTGAAAACAGAGTGAGACAAGTATCCCTGGGAGAGGAAATGACACTTCTAGAGGATCAGAATTGATTGGAAGCAAATAGAAGCTATCACACCTGTAATTCTAGCTCTCTAGAAGGCTGAGGCAGGAGAACTGCAAGTATGAGCCTAGCCTAGGCAGCTCAGTGATTTAGTGAGAAACTAAAGTGAGTCAGAAAAGAAAAAATTAAAAATGTTTGGGGAAGTGCGTAGCTCAGTGCAATGGACGTGAGCTTTAATCCCCAATACTGCTAAAATAAATAAAAAGATAGTAGTTACCAAGATACCAAAATAATTTTGGCAGAGGAGTGTAAACATACAAGACTGTTGGAAAGTATATCCTTTGGGGGGAGGTACTTAGTTAATGAACGCTTCACTCTTGTAAGTGGATTAGAGCCACACTAAGAAGGGCCCATGGAAGTGGGTTTGTCCTGTCTTTCTCTTCTATCTTCCCACCATTTGGGGGTGTAGACAGAAGGCCCTCATCAGGTGCCAGAACCTTCCTCTCAGGTCTCCAGTCCCCACGTTGTGACAAATGAACTTCTGCTTTTTATGTTACCTGGTCTCCAAGATTCCCTGATAGCAGCACAAACAGATGACAACACAGAAAATAAATCCTTGCAAGTGAATATGCTCCTCATTGCAATCAAAAGAAGGGCTCTTATGCAATAGTTAGATGTGGAAAGGTCTTCAGAACTTGCAGTTGTATAAATCAGCCTTTTCCCTTTCATCATTATAGTAAACAAAAGAGAAATGTTTGGGGACATCCTTTTCCATGAGGATACCAACAGGTTTTCATCAAATGACAAGATCGCTCATAAACATTGGCAAGGAACATAAGCCACTTAGTTCTTCTTCCCCATACCACCAACTGAATAACAGAAAAAATGCCCGCAGAAGGCTTGTCTTAAATCCTTTAAGAGGTTATAAAGAATTGGATACTTTGAAAAATTCCATCCCAAAGTATTTTAGAACTTCTATTTATAGGTACAAATTCCCCCAGCCTTGAAATAAGAAGGTAGAAGAAAAAAAATCCCTAAGCCTTACATAGGCCATATTGAAAGCATATTAGAAAGGAAAATGATATATAGCAACTTATCCAGAGGTCCCATTAAATATCCTCAACATACACACACATTGTGTCAAGATCAAGAGTATGAAATTTAACCAATATGAAATCCTGAATCTAGAGTAAATATCATAATTGCATGCAAATAAAATAAAGATGGCCTGAGAAAAAAGCAAAGACTACAAACAACATTTTGTGACATCTGAGACATACTGAAGAAGAACATTCTTTTCATCAGGGAATAAATTCTCCTCTTAAACCTTTTAGAGACAAGCCTCACTGTGAAGTGCTTTTTTCCAGCTTGAGTGTAAATGAATATAAGCTGAAGCAAGACAGCCATAATCACATTTATAAACCAATTTACAGAACAACAATATGACAAAAACTTGCACAGCATTAAAAAAATCAGATAGTAAAATATTTTGAAAATTAAGGGATAAGAAAATTTTAGGAATAGTCAAACTCATTAATCTTGCACAAATGCCTTTGACATTTTCCCTGATGTGTATTTTGATCTCCACATTATGCTATAGTATAAATACCATTACATTCATTTGATAGATGGCAGGGTTGAAATTGAGAGATGTTGAGTGCCTTGACCAAAGAACACGATTAATAAACAATCAGGTCTCCTCAACCTCCATCCTTTCATCTGTTGTTTATTATAACAACTGGGATGCTCCACCTGGGCAGGGAAAACTTAGTCATTCATGTTTGCACTCCTCACACATACAAGGAGTCTTGTATGAGAAGGAGTTAGACTTACTCTGAAGTAAGGGGTCACTGTTAAGAGAACTGGATACCAGCAACAGCTGGATGACTCTCTTTGAAGGAAAATAAAAAATAAAAAGACAAATTAGTAAAGCTAAAAGGGTAGACTAAACTTTTTTTTTGGAAAATCTTGGATCTTTTCAAATGTCCTACAGAAAATTGTTGAGCTAGAATTTGCACAGTTTTCCTTTGCCTTCTTTTTCCTATAAATTTCTCCATTGTGGCTATGAAAGCAGAAGTGAAAAAATGAGAAGGAAGATGCATTAACAGTGAGCCTGGAAAAGGAACCACTAATAATGTCATCCCCTAAAACTTGAGGGTTGGGCCAGCAAAACCTTTTATGGAACATACTATTCTTCTCACTGCATGTAAATAAAAACAGGAAATGAAGGATGAGAAGTCAATGTTTTCCTTAGACAATGTTTAGTAATGTTGTCTTTCCATACTCTTAAAGCTTTTTAAAAAAATTTTATTTAGAAAGAAAAAAAAACAACCAAACAAAACAGAAAAAAGGGTAGCAACAATACAGAATTCCAAAGGAAAAAAAGAAAAGAACAAAAAAAAAAACCCCATTAAGAAATCACTAGTTGATAAGTTACATACTGTCATCTTGGAAATAGTTGTTCAAGTTACAAAATTAAAGCATACAAAGTAGACATTCAAACAGTGAGACTGTTAACAGTTCTGCTCAACAATCTAACAAAAACAGTAGTATGGTCATCTATCTTCCACACTTAAACATACATGCAGTTATATTCTTTAGAGCACTTTCTTTTGCTCTCTTTTTTGCAGTAGCAATTATGCATTTTGGGTTTTATTACTCCTATAGTTCTTATTACTTTTTTTTATTTTAAAGAGAATAAAACAAAAGAGGGCAGAATAAAGCAGATCAGAACAGAACAACATAAGCAACACAACGCTTTACAATAAGACAACCGGACATTAACAGTAGCTGTCAAAATATCTCTTTCTCTGCTATAGCTGAGCTTAGTTTCAGATACAATAATATCAAACATAACAAAATAGTATAAAACCATTCAAGAGAATGAAAGAATTACAGGACATTTAGAGCTTATTCTGATCTTTCAGAATACTGTGTTTATTTTCTCTACCTATTTCCCATGATGGAGGATATAAAGACACAGAAAAATCACTGAAGTAGCAGTGAAAAATTTTACTTTTAATTCCAGTTCTGCTAAGTATCACTTGACTGACTTGGGTAAGCTGGTTTTAGGTCTTACCTTGGATGGGGCTCTTGTGGCTTCCTGTACCCCACATAGAATTCATGAGCATGCACATCATAATGCTGAGTAAAGGCATGTGCTTTACCATAAGATAGATGTACTTTTAAGCAAGTTCCTGCTACTTGAAGATGATTCACCTTGATTATGCTATTAACGTTCTGTAAGTTCAGTGTTTGCTATGTTAGCTAAAGTCATAAGCATGAAAATTCATGTAAATTGCTAACGAAAAGAATCACTCTTCTTAATCTATATTTTGGAGAGCATAGATTGCAAAACTTCAAGAAAAGTGAAACAAAATAAAGTACAATTTGATCAAACCAGGCAAAACTGTTCACATGAAATTCCTTATACTGCAATAGTGTTTCAACCATATGAATAATTAAAGAAGGACATATAGGAGAAATGTTACCAAAATAACATTTTATTGGCTCAGATCCAAAAGAATAGTATGAGTGAAAGAAGACATAACCCAGACAATTTTAAGACAGTTGCTTAAATCTCCAAAGCAGAGCCAGAAAAACTGTACTATGAATTCAAGTTTGTAGACGTCTGAAATAAGGAAAGGGGCTACTTATTTTGGGGTTTGTTTTTGGCTTAATATTTAAAAAAATACTAAGTGGGAAAGAATAAGAATCTGAACCCTTGGGGGATAATACTATCATGTTAACTTTACTGACACGGAAAAATCTGAGATCTTTAGAACTCGTGTTGCTTTATCCTAATTTCTATCATTCATCTTCATGGGACACCTGAAGCCTTTGTGTCAAATGGACAAAGGCTGAAACTGATCATGACAAGGCACCATCACTTCTGTCAAGAGATTGGTAATCCAGTAAGAAGATAGGTATACAAATAAAATATAGAAGACATTATACTAAAATATCTATAGCAATAGACATAAGTGTAAAATCTACAGGAACATAACTTTAAAAATACCCAACTATGTTTACAGAAAAGTATTTAGACTGAGACCTCAGAATCAGTGAAATGCTATAGGCCTGGGAAGGGTAACAAAGGTAAAAGATAAGAAAGCACTAGCCTTCCTGTGAGTTTTGTATAGCTCTGTTCACCTTGCTGAAATCTTTCTGTTTGCTGAACAAGTTTACTAAGATTTCATAATGTCTCACAACCGTTGGAGAGAGTAGAGCACCAGACAAGTTCTGGAACACTAAAAATTGATAATTATTATATATTTTTTCAATTGTAAGGGGAAGGAATAAAGAAACAGTTTTGGTTGCAGCATAAACTGTAAATTTTAACTGCTAAGAAAAACTGCCAGCTTTACATTTGATTAGCTGTGTGAGCTCAGTGACGTTATTAAGCATCCCTGTTCTTTATTTTCCTCATCTATAAAATGGAATATAATTCAAGAAGTTATTACGATAATTCACAGAAAACGCTTAGAATACCTAGCACATGCAAAATGCATGAACTGTTTTACATTTTAATAACTACAGACTGAAATATTTGACCTCAGGCACACACTGATTCCAAAACAGAATGTTTAAAAGATTCCTAATCCAGAAAAGGAAGTGGTGATATTTCAGGATCAGAATAGGTTCCCTAAAAGTCATTTCACACCCTTACTCAGTTCCTGTTTGGGCAGTGCTTTGCTGGCACATGAAAGGAATCTTGTAGACTTAGGACAAATGGATTTTATTAAATAGTTGGGAATCCCTGTACAATAATGGATAAATTCATGCACAGAAGGTTTTGGTGATGCACACAGATGGGGATCTAGGCCCGAGGGAAACAAAATAAAAACATATTGCTTTTCTCCAAGCCCTTATAGTAGATTAGCAGAAATACATGTTTATACAAGTGTACTGAGTATAATACAAAAGTATGTTCAAGACCACAGTGATGCAAAGGACAGGGTCATTTCTGCTTAATTGACTGTGGAAAGCAAAATGATCCTAGGGAAAGCTGTGTGAATGAGCTTTGAGACCTGATTTCCTGACCTTATTAAATAATTTTTATAAAATAACTTCCTATGTTATTAAAATTGCCAATCTGCAAAATTACCTGATCATTTTATTGAAAATAATGCCATCCACTTGTCACTAAAGCAACACTATCTGAAATATTGCAGCAATTTTTTCATGGTAACTGAAGACATTATTTTAACCATTGTGTCTTCTTAGCTGAGATCTATGTTTTCTTACTCTTGTGCCTCTGGTGAAGTTGCCCCTCTTCTCCAGCACTTCGACCACTGCAGATCATTCCTCACCTTGGCTGTCCCTGCAGCCTCTCAGTTGATTTTGCTTTGCCTCTCCCACGTATGTTTCACTGTGAGACTGATCTAATTAAATCATAAATGTCTAAAGCAAATAATAAGTTCCTCAGTAGTGAAGCTCAGATTCCTCAGGGTAGCACTCCAAGTGCTTGGGATTCGATGTCTTTGTTACCCCGTGTTCAGTTCCCATCCCACATCTCTGCACATCATCTTCACCAGGCTTTAGGAAGATACTCACCTCCTTCTCTTTCATACCCCGAAATCAAATATCGCCTCTTTCTCTCAACTAGCTACAATTCGTTATTCTTTGCTTATAGTCTTGATTATCATAGCATTCACTTTTTCTTTGTTGAATTGGCTTATATAGCAGAAAAAATGTCTGTACTGGGGGTCTGCATAACCCTAACTCCTATTGCTGCTTTCTACATTGACCTTACTGTGTCTCAGTGTCTCTTTTTGTAAATGACAAATTAAGGATTAATTATCTTTGTGTCAACTATCTTTTCGCTTTATATTCTGTGATTTGAATCAGCTATTCTCTCCTTTTTGTTGAGGTCACGATGCCTTCGAAATCTTCATGTCATCTTTAGTACCTAACTGAAATTTGTGCCTATAAAATCATTCGCTATTCATGGAGTAAAAATCATGAGTGAATGAAGTGAATGAATAATTACATATTTTTGCATTTATATAAAATAAATTGAGTTGCCATGTTTCTGTAATTTAAATAAACAACAACTCATTTAACTATGCTTCTAGAGACAATTTAATAAAAGGCAGCCAGTAAGAATAAACCATAGAAATTAAAATTTTTCAATATTCATTTTTCTAAGCATACAATGTGCAACCTACACCATATGAAAAGTATAAGTATGTGTTTGCTAGAAGTACTAATTGAAGCTAATAAAATAAGACAACAGAAAATCTCAAGTATATAGAGAAAAACTACCTGACACAGCTAATTGTAAAGTGATAATAACACAAAAATAATTGGTGGGGCAGGAATTTAGCTGAGTGCCACAAGTGCCTGCCTGACAAGCACAAGGTTATAAGTTTGATTCCCAGTACCAAAAAAAAAATCAATCAATCAACAAATAAATACATTGGCATATATTCTGCTCTTACTATTGCTAGACACTGAGCTGAGTATACTTTTAATTCTTGTCCTATGGCATAGGAATAATTATTCATCTATAGATGGATAGATGAGGAAACCTGACTCCAGACAAAGTAAATTATGCAAGCTCACACAAAAAGTATAAATAAAGCTGGGTATGGTGGCACATGCCTGTAAACCCAGCACTCGGGAGGCTGAGTCAGGAGGATCAACCAGAAGGCCAGCCAGAGTTACATAGTGAGATCCTCAAAAAAAAAAAGTATAAATAGCAGAGTCAAGACTTACATTTGTACCTGTCTAAATCTAAACCACCTTCCTAACCACAGCACTCAGTTTTCTCCCCAGTGTTGGTACAGTCCAGAAAGCAGCAAATGACTTTAAGTCTGAAAACATCTTTTAGAAAGTTGAAAATATATGTGTTAGTAGAACTACTGTTAAGAGAAAAGAGGCTCCTCCATGAAGTCAATGAAAAAGAGCATTAAGTTTTGAGTTCAAGGAGCTTATAACATCTGGAATGGGAACTGAATTTGCATCAGAGACTGAAGCAGCTCTAGGCATTGACTGTTTTCAACCCTTTACTGACCTCAGCTCTATTTTTCCCACCTATCAACAGCTCCATGATTATCATTTAATTTTTACTCTATTAACAAATGGCACTTTTTCTTCCTATGCTGTAGATCAAATTCCCAAGAAAGGGAACTGTCTTTGCTCAGCTCACTTTATTACAGAAAGCTGTGAATCATACCATGTGTCTTTGGCACAGTTCTGGGAAGAGAGACCTTGAGACAACTGAGAAGTGCCTGACTGTCTCATTTTGTCCATGTGATGGAGACAGGGATGAGTCTTAGCCAGCCAGCCCTCTCCCTCACTGATTAGGGCTGCTATTGTTTTGATCTTTAGTTTTCAAGACTGATTTTTTTCAAACTAGGTCTTATTTTTGGGAAAAGAGGGCTATAAGCAGCACTCCCCTGTCACTTCTCAGCTTTTAGTCTGAGAAGATTTCCTCACGGTGCTGTCCACCCTGTGCTGCAGCATCGGCCCTATTAAATAAAGTCTTGCTTTGGTGTTCCCGTAAACTCATGCATGGTTTACTTCTCAGGTTCTATGGGCTCCAGAAGTCCTAAATATATTTAGGCTATTTTAATCCTGAATAGCGTGGACAAAATGGTCATTTACAAAGACAGAGCAATGAATGCTTGGAGCTTTTAATACTAAAGATCTCCAGAGGCCAGCAGCCAAAGAAGACCAGCAGCAGAGACGAGCACCCAGGCGAGATGACTTATTACCGTGTCTGGCACAAGCCAGCATTGGATGGTGACAGCTGGCAGCAGCAGTGACAAGCAGCTGACTGTGTGAACTGTGGGCATCCAGCATTAGCTGGCGTCTTCTGGTGACATCAGAACTCCTTGCAGAGCTGCACTTTGCCCATTCACAGTTTCCACCTGGATCAAGCAAAAGAACGCTAAACTGACTGACACCACTTAACCACACGCACGTGCACACACACACACACACACACACGCACACACACACACACAGAGTGCCTAGGTTGCTTGCCAGGAAGATGCCCAGTTTTATTTATTTTTCTTCATCAGTTCTGCTTTCTAACTTTCCACAACTTTTTTTACCTTCATAACCAAGTTTCTTCAAGGGTGCTGTAACTTTTTGTCTCATATTCCATTTATTTCTTATCTGGAAACTACACTTCCCTTTTTTTCCTCAACACTTGAACTTAGATTCTTCCCTCATTATGCCAGTGAAAATGAACTGGTGTTATAACCTACAGTTATCTACCAGCAAAGTCAATTTTGAACAACTTTTAGTCCTCCTTGTTTTTCCTCTTGGAGGATCTAACATTTTTTGACAGCTTCCTCATTCTTAATCTCTCACTGCTTATTTTTGGCTCATTGTCTTCCAGCTGATTTCATTTGTCCCTTGTGGTTCTTTTGGGATTTGCTTTCTCTCCCTGCCTTGAAACGCTGGTGTTCTCCAAGTCTCATTCATCTTCTTCATTTTCACTTGACACTCTCTCTACAGTGATTTTATCTGCATTAGTGACTTCCCCCAAAGGCTATTGTTCACTTTCAAATATTTATCCTGTCTCATGCAGCTCCTCCTGACTTCATCTCTGTACTCAGAGTAATCCAGTCACCAATAAGATAAAGAGAGAGATACAGATAAAGATAGAAATAGAGATGCTTTTAAAGTACGTGACACATTTAGGAGGAGACTTACTATGGAAATTGGCTCACAAAAGTATGGAGGCTGACCAGTCCAGTGACAGAGAACCAGTGTAACTTAGTCTAATTCTAGAGATCTGGGAACCAGGGTTGGGGAGGGGAAAATGATGTAAGTTCTGGAATAAAAGGCTCCATAATCATATGTTCTAATATTCCAGGGCAGGAAGCTATATGTTCCAACTCATAAACAGAGAAAGTAAATTAATTCACTCTCCCTCTGTTATAGATTAAAAACTTGTGGTCAACTTAACAACAGTGGAATTAAATCACTATGGTGCTGAGTGTAGATGTTCCACCTGAGGAAAGTTGCCAGCATAAATAGAGATGTGGAAAAGGAGAAGGGAGGCATTGAGGCATTGAGGCATTGTGGGTTCTCCTACATGTTGCTGTTTGAGCTGCTGGTTCTCCTGGAGAAGCTCTGGTCCTCACATTGAGCATTACTTCCTGCCTCTGGAGGGGAAGATGTATGCCACTTAATCTCCAGGATGAACTCGTCACACTGGCTTCCTGGCATGTACTCGATTATGCTTATCATCAGAGGAGCTCAGGGCCTCCGTGTCACTGAGGATGGCTGTGGTGCTTTTCAGGACAGCCCTGGTCTTTATTATGAGCGTGACTTCCTGGCTCCAGTGTAGAACCCTCAACCTACCAGCACAGCTCCTTCACGTCACTGGCATAGACTTTCTAGCTTCCACCACTGACCTTTGTACCTTCCCAGTGCAGATCCGTAAAAGAGATTGGCATGGGTCCTTTTTGTGGGCTCTAGATCTCCAGTTGGACTCATGGCAGGCATTTTCATGGGTTCTGGATTTTCATCTGAACTCATGTAGGACATTGCTTGACTGAATATTCTGTGTCTTTGGTATTGTGGATAGATTTCTGGTAGTTCCTTGTGTTAACTCTGGGTGACCATCATAAAATAATACTATAAATTCCATGTCCTGGTTCTAATTGTTCTCCTCACAACCCCTGACTACAACACCCTCCTTTTTTTAAATTTTCTCTAATCAGAACCTCAAGTGATTGGATGATGCCCACCCACATTGAGGAGGACAGATTTTTATTCATTCTACTCATTTAAATGCCAGCAGCTTCCAAGAATGCCCACACCGAAACACCCAAATGTTAACAGCTATGTTGGCATCCTTACCCCCACTAAAGCTAACACATAAAAAGAACCATCCTGAGTTTATCCTTTTCAGTTTGGCATCCATTGGCATCTCCTTAAGCCATATTTAATCTCCTAGTGAAGACCATAGCAAGGTCATAATTCTGCCTAACATGACTGTACTATGTGCAGCCAAAAATACACTAATGCCTTCCTCAAAAGAGGGAGTGAAGTCCTGAGTGAGATTTACTCTTCTTGCAAAAGTAAGTATAAGTGTAAAATTTACAATACATAAATGCTATCATATCTAAGTCAGTGCATTTTGTGTTACATAACTAGGGAACAGCACATAAAAGGTAACAAAGATATTTGCTTAATATATGAGCATATATAGCAATAAAGTTATTCATAGCAAAATAAAGATGGTCACAGCTGAGCTTTTTAACTACCTTCTTCTGTTATCTGTTCTGTACTCCTTTTACCTTTAGCAAGCATCTCAGCTGTTCATGGTTGCCTGAAGAGATGATCCAAACTTCATTGTTGAACAGTCTTGGTCATATGTAGTTTTCCATTACTGAACTGTTATAATTGTCTACTGAACTTAATCAGAGTGATATAACTAAGATACACCCTAAGGGATGTTCTGTCCTCCAGCTGTAGTTTTCTTTGTCCTCATTGTGGAGTAGTCCAATTTCCACTTAAAAATCTGCATCAACAGCCAATACTATAATTCCCATTTGACCTGGCAGTGAGAGGCATGAAAAGCCCAAGTGACCAAGAGGCACTCTTAAATTCCGATTAAATGAGATGACTGTATCCTTTGATGGAAATATTCTTCATTCTGGAACTAGGAACTCTTACGGTTTTTCATCTTGCTTGTGGGTCCACTTCTCTTTCTGCTCCTTAATTCTTGGCCCATGAATCTTAGTTTGGAGCATACACACACTTCTGGAGAACATATCTCCAGTCCTGTGGGATATTTATATCTAGTTAACATTGTCACTGAGTTTTCAAAAAGCCATTTCACTGCCCTTGCTTCAGGGTGATGAAAGGCATGGTGTGAATTCCCACATGGTAAAACTGGGAATACTGAGGGTAACCCTCCTGGATGAGGAAGGCTAGTAAGAAACTATTAGGAACTTGTTAGAAGCTTCAGAACTATTTATCATTGTCATTAAATTCTGGTTGATTCTGCAATAAAATTTTTCCAACTATTCACTGTCTCCATTACCAATATTGTCATTGGAGTCTCCATCCTTTCCTGAACTAATTTACTCCTATTATAGTAATTATATAAACAGTCCTCTATTCACCTGTAAGGAAACAACAGTTTAAGTTTTCCTAAATTCAAAAGTTTTTGGAAACAGGCAGTACATTTTTATATATTTGTATCTTCACAGAATTGTCCCCAGATGTTTTTGTAATGAATAAAAAAGGTACATTTGTCATATTATGATGTAATTAATCCATATTCTATACCAAAGTACCCTGGATTACATTTCATACCTTCCAAATAGTCTTTTTTGCATTCACATATAGCACTCCTTCAGGAAGAAAGGGAAAGAACTGACCAATAACGTTCTACCTCCATTTGTAGCTCACTTTTATGACTTTTGTCCCTGAGAAACTTGAAGTACTGAGACAGACAGAAGTCAGTTTCTGAATCTGTGAAACTAACCACTGCATTTCAGACATGGTAAGTTCACCATGCTGAGAGAACACCACCTAAGGTAGCTTCCTCAGCATCTGTGCTCAGAAAATGCATTATTTTGCTTCCGAATATGTTTATTTAAACTGATTACTAACAAATTAAAAATTATAAAGATTTATAATGTCTTTGCAGAGAGAAAAATGCAAATCCCAAAGTCCCACATTATTTTTTAACTCTTGAATACTGTAGAGCAATATGTGGGAAGACGTGTGTGACCTCAAGTTCATGACAGATCGGGTTTTCTGAATGTTCCTGTTGTAAAGGGTGAAGCCTTTAGAAACCGTGTTTCCGGAAAATACACACATGACTTTTCCTTTAGGGTTTTGAAAATACCCGGTAGGAATAGACATAAGCAGGCTATTTTGTAACTTTGCTTGCAAATGTCGTATGTCTTAATTGGTTGTTCTAACCAGGGAGTAGGGTCCCATCATTTCATTCCTTCCTTTCAATATTTGTTGAACTTCTAGATATTCAAGTTACTAGTCTATGTGCTGGTGATACAATATTGCATAAATTAAATGCTTTTATTTCGAGGTTTATTTTTTCCTACACAGGGCAGAGATTAACTGAAAGATAGACATTAAATAAACATCTCTTAACCTAGAAAAGGACAAGTTCAAAAAATTTCTTTAAAAAATCTGTCTTTAATAAGCATTAAAACAATGGTATAAACACCTATTTAGTGTTTACAATATATCAGAAACTTTACATGTATTTGTTAGTATTTTAAACATATTTAAGTGTATTCCTTGTTGCAACAAAGATTTATTCTGATATATGTATCAGGCACTGTATCAACAACAATAAAACCAGGAAGAGATTGAGTCTCAGAAAGAGAATTTTACTTGTCCAGGATGCAAGCAAGTACTAAATGGCAAAGCTGGGATGTGAAAATAAGTTTGCCTAACCTGAGTAACCAACTATGAAGCTATTGAAATAATCTTGTTGGCACAAACATTAGTTGTAGCAAGAAATAAGTCATATTATTATAAAGGTAAAGACAGTGTCATTTCCTAACATTGGTTTAAAAGCATAAGTCAAGAATGTCTCCATGATTTAGAGAATCTAGGCCCAAGAAATATAGTGGAAGTGAGGAGGGCTTCATTTAGCCAACAATGAGAAAGCACTTTGGACGTGATGAGCTTGAAGTGTCCATGATTCCTCCATGTGAAATTGATGAGTAGACATTTAGATTTATAAGTCTGAAGTACATAAGAGCAATTCAGAATAGAGATAAATGCTTTAGAGTTAACTACATATAGGTAGATAATGATAATGTGATTTTGAGTGTGGTGAGACTCATGTGCCAACATGCAAGTGGCAAATTTGCAATTCAAGTGGCAAATTTGTTATTAGGTTGTGGAAATAGATGGACTCAACGTTTTGGGGAATATAGAGGGCTAAATGGCTTTGTGATGAGAGATAGATTATTGAAGACTTACAGGTAATACCAACTGTGTGGGATTTTTTGTTTTGTTTTATTTATTTGTTTGGTTGGTTTTTTGTTTTTAGTTATTGTTGTTGTTTGCTTTAGTTTTGGTGTTTTTGGGTTTTTTTGCTTGTTTTGGTTTGTTTATTTGTTTTGGAGAACTGACTCTTTTTTATATACTTGGAGAAATTTTCCATTGAGATTCAAAGTTGTACCCATAAAGTAGTCTTAAATTGTAATTTCCCTTAAAAATAATCTATTGGTCAGAATTCCAATAGAACGAAAGTCATCTTCTTCCTCTTCCCCACTTTTTGACACTTGGGCCAGATGAGGGATATAAAATGAGGCCAGACTGGGAACACTAGAGACTGATAACAACATTCACAGAGAACAGTAGCGGAGCTGTGAGCCATTACCCACTCCTTTTTCAGACAGAATGGGGAGCAGAATGGAACCTCTCTAAACTCAAGGCTGATAAAGATATCTCAAGGGAACCACACAGAGAGCTTCAGTATTAGAATATACAAAGAATTGGTGCATGACTCCTACCTCAAAAAGCTAAAACTGACAGTGAGCTGGAGTCTGACTTCACTTAAGAAATCCATCAGAAGAGAAAGGCTGACAACTTGTTATTGGAACAGGAGGCTCTAGACACATTGAAGCGAGCTTCTGTTCCCTTAGTTTGGATAAAGTATGCATACACTTCTCCAGTGAAGAGATAGGGACTTGTAAGAGAGTCACTGTCAGTGGAGTCACAGGTTAACCCTAGAAGAAGCATGTGTCCTTTTAGGTCAAGAAATGTGCATGTTTCAGGCATCATTTATAGTTTCTACTCCAAGGGAGTTCTCAAACTGCTGACCTCCCTCTGGTTTCTAAATGAATTTGCTTCATTGGGATAGAACAAAAAGGCAAGAATGTCATCTTCATGATGCATTTACATGCTCATCTAAGGAGTCTGCTCCATCAAGCACCCAAAACTGCATCACTGATAAGTTAACTGCTCCCTTCAGATGTTTAATTCATATTACTAGTCTTGGTCATTATTGATGAGGCAAAGCAGAAAGAAAATAATAATCTACATCAGTAATGGCTTTGATAGTAAGAATGGGCAGGGTGGAGTAACTGAGCAGAAGTGAGGAACTATCTCGTTCTTGAGAAATCAGGGCAGCTGTGGCCAAAAGCTAATTGCACCCAGCTCTTATTTGTGCCTGACATTTAACAAGAAGTGTTTTTGTAGTCAAAGAGTTCCCCAATGTATCTTTCTTCTCTGGATCAGTAAGTCTAGCTTAAAAACTCAAGGATGAATCAGTTACAGTACAATTACTAAAGCATTTTTATTATAGTTTAAACATACATGAAAACAGAGCACCTACTGTAAACAAAGGCTGAAATTATAACACCAAGAAAATTTCGTTAACTTCTGCCAGTAGCCATTCCTCTGCCTGCAGTGCAAAAATTTCTGCTTGCACTGAGAAGCAACGCTGTGTTAGAAATGGGCTGAGTATATAGTTTCACTGTCTCTCTTAGCCTATCTTGATCATCACAGGAATTAAGCAGGAACAGTGAGTTGAATTAGGAGAGTTTTATAAACAGTGGTGTGCTAGTAAGCCAGCTATTCAAAATAAAAGCTTGATTTGTACTCTTTGTCATATACTGTTTACACCAATTCCCACAGTATAAATACTCCTACCACAGGCAAATTCAATGATGACTGTATGAATAACCAGAGTGTTAAATCCCTGAAAATTTAACAGTTGGCTTATATGAGTTAGTTCTGGCCCACTCCAGCATACTACTGCTTATAATACAATAAAAATCAATGTTACCAAGTCTCTATAAATATATGTGACACAATTTTAATTTCCTGAGACAACATGCAAATACAAAAGAAAAATCACTTGGGGCAGGCTTTGTATACAAGTCTTTGGGTCTGCAGGTACGCAGCTATTCAGCAGATTTTAATATAAGAAAAAATAGCTTAGCCCATCCCATGTGAGTTTTATTGTACACAATTCAAATATTTTTAAGTTAGCTTTATAATTATATTAATTAACATAATATGGGCTTTCACCATTGTCCATAAATATTTTAAATTGATTACAATTTACATTGATTACAGATCCTTCAACAAGAACATACAAATACCTAATTTAACTGAGTCAAAAATTTTGAATTGAATTTATTTACTATCTAGGGGTTAGCATATCTAATCAAGATGGGCTCTTTAATGTGAGCAGGGGGATTCGGTTGGAGCCAGTCCTGAGCAGCACCCTGGAATTCCCTGCACCTGGCAGGGAAAATAAGATTGCTAGTAAAGATGTGTTATAACTTCACTTCATCCACCTTGGGCTAAAGGGGGATCCGTATCCTGAAAACTGAATTTGCTAAATTTAAGATGCATAACATGATAGCATAAATACCAATTATACAGCTGAGATAATGTGAACATATAAAAGCAAAAAGCCCATTTACTCAGTGAGGCCAGATGCCTGTCCACTCCATTTGCATCTATATTCTCACTGCTAAAATTTTGCCAAAAATATCTGCCACCTTCATGATGTTGCCATGTGATATGTGAACACACTTTGGAAACTGAGGAAAGCCTGCCAAAAATATGAAATTAAATAACAATATACCAATAGCAATGCTAATTTCTGGGTTTAAATTTAACAATTACTAGCAGTGACTGAATTCACCATTGACAATGTTCAAAGACACAGACAGTGAGCCTATGGATAAAAGGTCAGAATGACTCCTTTGATCAAATGTTTAATAAAATATTTTGCATCCTAAGTATGATGAAACCAGGGGGAATTCCCAGAAAAATCACATCCCACTTCATGTCCTCTTCACCTGTGTCCCAGGAGTTCTCAGAGTATTCTCTACTCTCTAAAAGCACAACACCTGAAAGTATTGTTGGTACATCTGCGGCCACCTCATCAGTGTGACAATATTAAAAGGGTCTCAGAAGATGGAAGATGGGAGTATGGAAGAATAAAGTAAAGCAACTTAAGAACATGAGAATATGGCCAGCTGACTGCCTTCTCTTTTTCTGCAAACCAAGTTAGGTATCTACGGAAATAAGACTTGATTTTTCTACTTAAGGATTCAAAGTTCACATAAAGCATCTTTGAGGATTTTCTGTCCTGTTCCACCCCCACTCACTGTATCTTGGATTACTAAAGTATCCTTATAGACCCAACCTCAGGCAACCAAAAGCCTTTGGCCCTTTCTTTGAGTCTCTTTCTAGAAAGCATGAGGGAATATCTCACATGCAGAGGTGTTGTTTGTGGTGATGTGTATACTGAGACAACTATAAGCACTGACAGTCTGCCCCCTCCAACTCCTCACAAGCACGTCCACATGTGCTGAAGAGAATGAAGAAACCACATCAAATCCTTAGGAGATGAGTTGATGCTTTGGTATTAAAGCAATCCCCCAGTATGTGTTATTTTTGAGAACCTGGTCTTCTCTGTTGAATATCAAGTCAATTGTGTCTCCAGTGTGAAAGTAATGAATACATCCGAAAGTTTGGATCTGAGAGTTATTTGTTAGAACTTGTATGGGACCTTCATTTTTACGTAGCCACACTTCAAAAGGAGCTGCTCCCTTGTAGGTTCTGTCAAAAGTCACTTGGCCGTAAGTTAAGTACAAGCCATCTTGAAGTATCTTCAGCTTCCAATCAGATATCTCACTCATGCAAGGAAGCTCAGGAGATGTCATTTGCCATTTTGAGGGCAGAGGTCCTATAAGAAATTTACAGGAGAGAAAAATGAAAGCCATATCTATTATTTTATCCTCTTCCTCACCATAGTAAATTCTTTATGACTTACATGGTTTATACTAATTTTTTAGCCAAAATTCTGTTATTTTTAGTACTATTCTTATTTTAGACAGAATGCAAGCCCTACGCATATCTCTTGCTAGAAGAGTACTAAGAAAATGAATTGGGAATAGAAAAATGAGTTAAATGGATCTACATCTCTTGTTAACTAATATTTGTAGAAAGAAAAGAGAAAAGGAGAGAGAAATTATACACCAGAATGACAACTAGAGTTGACAATCGATGATTTTCCATGATTTGACTGGTTAAATACTGTTTGCTGTGTATCAAGGTAGCACCTTCTCTAATTGATCTCTATAGAATTGTGCTCCCCCAAAGCCCCCTAACTTTACTTTTGTTTTCTCTAAAGAAAGGGTTAGCATTTAGTATATTATAAATTGTTCAGAAGTTTATTGTCTTAGATCTACTTTAACATAACTTCTTTGGGAGCATCTGTAGCTGGCTCATTGCTGTATTTTAAGCACTAAAAATTTTCTTGCACCTCCACTGTGCTCAATAAAGTTCTTTGTTTCTTCATTGAGATGGGCAGGGGTGGGGCTCACTATGTTGCCAGCCTAGATTTGAACTACCTTTCCATGACCCACACAGCTCTTTAAGTTCTTGGCATAAAGGACTGTGAGAGGATGAGAAAATAAAGAAGACACAAACCTGGGGTCAGGGGGAGCCCTTACTTTCCCAATGGGAGGAAAGGAACTACCCCCTCACTATAGGGGAGTTTATACATTTAGCAACACAATGTCATGTGGTATTCCTTTGCCTAGCAACTCATTGCTTGGATTGTCTAAGTGCTTGGTGTTTTTCTGGGCTGAAGCAACTTCTTCAAATGGCTTGCTCCAGGTGCTCTTTGCTCTTGGGACAGCCATGTCCCAGCCATGCATCTGTGATCGATTTCCAGCTTCAATGGTTCCCAACACTAGCTCACTAACTCAAGTGATCCTTCTACTCCAATCTTAACGAATATTTCTGAATTGAGTAATAGCTTCCACATTTCTGAAGTATATACTTTGTTCCTAAATTAAGGATTTTCTTATCATTTTGTATACATGTGTCATTCAGAACCCACATCAGATATCATTATTCAAACTTCCCAAAAATAGATACTGGTAAATTCATAAGTTTATAACTAGATACCACTTGACTATGTAAATATTAGTATCTATAGTTCAGTACGGTTGCAAAGGGTCAAGGAAGTTTTCGTATCTCACCACGCATTTCCATAGGTACATAAGATATATAATTATTCACCAAATGCTAATTGGTTTTGGAGAGCTGTATGATTTCATGACAGACAGATGTGCTTTTGCCACCCAAAATATTGATCTGACTTGTTCACTAATTCTTTATAACTTTGATAGTAAGAGGCAAATCCCTAGAAGAAGTAACACTGCAACTCAAATTCTCATTCATATTTACATGACTAATATAAAACTGGGAAAGTAGGAGGCTGAAGGAAATATCAGTAGAGCAACAAACATGCCCTCCTATAAAACATGCCCTCCAGTGTATTTCTTCTTTCTTGACATATAATGGGCAATTCACCAGGAAAAACTATTAATGTTTCTCCTATTTGATTCAATGATGGAGTCACTTAAAGTTAACTCATCAGTCGAGGTTCTCAATTTTTATTACGTAAAAGAGGAATTGCAAGCATACCATGAGTTACATTCCTTTCACTGAAAAAGAAAATGAAACACGAAGGTGGAGACCAATTTTAAAGTCTTAATTCCACAAATCATGGAAACCCAGCAGTTTAAATTGTATAGGAACATAATGGCTGCAGAATTAGTAGTTAAATCTAATGTTCTGCTTTCAGGTGAATACATGTATTTGTCCTGAAGCCAATCCAATGAAGATCCAAAATGCATTTAATTGAAGTATTGCATGTATTGTAAGAAATATTCCAAAATTCAGTGTAGCTGTAAACTGCAATGTAGTTTTAAACATTGAGTGACTATAAAGGGTGACTCAGGAGGTAAGAGAAGAGGAAGAGGAGAAATAAGCAGAGGAAATGGCCATTCCTATTTCATTTCTCTTCCTATACATTTACTAATAACAACATTATTATCTTTGTGCCTCTACATATTCTACTGGACATTGGCAACATTTGAGCTGTATTTTGAAGAAACATTCTAGAAATTTGAAACTTGTTCTTCTTATTAAAACACAGAAGTTGATGCCTGTATCTTCAGTTTGCAAGCCTTTCAGTGTAATATGCTTTCCTGCCCAAAAATATGGTCTGAAATGAACTTCCTCAAGACATATGCTCATCACTCTGCTTCACCTCCAAAAGCTTCCACTCCTAGGATGCTACCCAGCAACTGGTAAATAATTATAAATACTAGCTGAAATGAGCAAAAGAGCAAATATAGGTGTTTCTTTCTTGAGAGTACTGACATCTCCCTTCTTGTATCAAAAACTAAGAAAAGTAAAAAGGATACATTAAAGGTAAGATACTCACCAAACTTAGCCACACAAAACTCTTTAGCAGACTGCTGTGGAAGAAAAAGAGGAATTCAGTCAGCATAGTGACAACGTAGCTACTTTCTTGATTGATTTACTCACAGCCTTGTATTCCTGAATCAAACTACTTTGCCATAGCCATAAAAAAATCACTCCCTCCACCATGTATTCCTCTCTCAGTTTCCCTTTGCAGATGGCTAGCTACTTTTCATAACCTAGCTAGTTTCTCATTTCACCCACCTTCCCTCTAGCCACGGGACAAATGGAACACTGGATCTTGGTTCTCTACCTCTTGACTATGATATTTTCTGTCAACAGCAGTCACCACACCCTAATGAACTACAAGGTGATCTATTGATATACGGGAAGAAAATAATGGGGCTTCTATTTGTGTTTATCTCTATATAAAATAATAAAAAATTGAGCTCTATAAATCTTTGTAACTCAGGTTGATAAAGTCATTCTTACCTAATGTGCAAGTAATCACATGTCATAAACAGTAACTGAGATCTGATAAATTCAAACTGCTGCAACATACTACAGTTTACATGGTAAGTGATACCACTAATTGTGATTAATTTTATAAATATAAGCATTTTTCAATCCTAAAAGCTCCAAAACACTCTTTAGTAAAATAAGGCCTAATCACAAAGAAAGTTTGTACTCAAAGTTCATTGGTTTAATTGTAGCAAAAAGACTTTTTTAACTTCAATATTTGCATATTTTAAAGATTTCTTTGGCTGCTGTGCTGAGAGTAAAGTATAGGCGGCAGCAACAAAAGCAGTAAGACAAAAAAACAATTGTTGTAAACATCTAAGCAAGAGAACCCAATGCCTCTGACCAAGGTGCTAGCACTGGAGATGGTGATGAGCGAGCGTTTGGATGACAAGGCCTCTTGTAGTTCCTGACATGACTGTGAGGTGAGAGAATGAGAACAAAGATGACCCCAAGATGTCAGCTAGAGTGATTAGAAAGAAAAAGTTGCCAATTACCAACTTGTCAAGATTGTAGAGGGACACACTGAGAAGGGAATGGTGAGTTTGGTTTTAGGTGCTTATTAACTATCCAAGTAAGAGTATCAAATAGGCAGTTATATAAATGAGGCTGGAATTTAAGGTCTATGATAAAAACTTAGCCAGTTTCAGGTTGTTGCTGTAAGTCATGAAACTACATGAGACCATTAATTCAGGGAGTAGAGTTAGAAATGAAGACTGGATATTGTGATATTTAGTTGACAGTGAATGAGAAATAATTTAAAAAGGAAACTAAGAAGGAAAGGCCAGTGGGTTTAAGAGGAACTAGGAAAGTGGTATTTGGAAACCAAAGGCAGAATATATTTGGGAAAGAGGAATGATCAGCTGGAGCCAAATGCTACTGCTAAATCAACAAAGAAGAGAATGGTGAATTGGTGGATTTAGCAGTATGGTAGCCATTGGAGTTCCGCACAGAAATGCTTTCTTTTATATATTATGAAATATTCCAGGGGAGGAGAATGAGAGGATTGAGAACTATAGGCTGCTTCCAGAGCAACACTAAAGGTCCTACACCAAAGGGTGTCATAAATTTAATGTTAAGACCTTTCAGAAAGATCTTCCATGTTTTTCTAGAAACATGGAACAACTGGATTTAACCAGTGTTAGAAATTTTCCACAGTTGGAATTCTCCCATTAAAATATACTGAAGAGAAAAGCAAGTAAGCAGGGAGTTTATGCAAGGTGCTATAATTATAGACCAGAATTTCATTGCATAAGGAGAGAAAGACATAGAACATGAGGGACATCTTATTTTAATTTAAAAAAAAAAAAAACCTCTTCACATCAATAGATGATGGATTGAAAACTGAGTCAGGGAGTTTCCAAAGATGGAGGACCGGTAGGTAGCAGGAGAGGGACCCTCTCTGAGAGAGACAGATAAAATGCCAGAATTTAACACCCTGGAGAGACCCAAACAGAGAGAGATGGACTCTCTCAACCCAGGAAGAAACTAAAGTTTTAAAAAACACTCAAATATGAGGTCCCAGGGCTACCATTAGTGAAGCTAAGATCAGCAAGAACGGCGCCCTCCTCAAGCCACCTGAATTCCTGCCTGAGAGCGACCTGACCGACCAAACTGCCCCGATGCGACTGGCTTGAGTGGCCTGAGCATGGAGCTGAACATCCCTGTGTGTGGCTCACCCAGACCTGGCCCTGCACACAACACACCT
Source organism: Dolichotis patagonum (assembly GCA_004027295.1). Lineage (NCBI taxonomy): Eukaryota > Metazoa > Chordata > Mammalia > Rodentia > Caviidae > Dolichotis > Dolichotis patagonum. Next base: position 32,297 of record PVJX010019915.1, read on the forward strand.
AGAGGCACCATGAATTTGCACTGCAGCCGCGCTGAAGTCGGAGGTCTGGGAGCGCAGCAGTTCTCAGGGACCGGCATCAACACGCGGTGAGTGATGGGAATAAGAGTCTCCCATGGGAAAGGGGAAACCAACTGGAAGACGTGTTGGACTTGGGCAGGACAGCCTTAACTCCATAAAGAAGTGGCTTCATTGGTTGCTCCCCTCACCGAGCGAATTGGTGGAATCTGCTTGGACTGGGCCATGCCCCTGGCCGGGACCCAGTGGGTTGCTACAAACTAATTCCCTGAGCACAGCCGCACACTGACACAGAGAAGACCTGAAAAGGTTGACTGGCTGGAGGAGAGGAGCCAGCGCATACTGCGCTTGCTTGAACTTCACTCTCTGATAGCAGCCCGCAGAGGGCAGAAGCCCCGAGCCTGTGTGCTCCAGAGGAGCCTTAACCAACAAGCAAAGGGTCTGGGAATTACACTGTACACTTGTATGGAAGGAACCAAAAACATGACGAGAGGGAGAAATAAGAAAAAACTCCCAGCCCCCAACCCTGAGAACATTGATCCAGGAGAGGTAAATACAAAAGAGATAGAGGGCAGCAAACATGCAACAGCAAACACAGCGGTAGCAGACATAAAGAGAGATATCTTCAGGACCTCGTAAGCGGGATCAAAACTGAAATATTAATTCAAATTAAACAAGAGATAAGTAGATTAATAAAAGAAAGGCTGGGCACCTCTCAAGAAGACACAGACAGAAGAATGGAGGAACACAAAAGGAGAGAAATGTTTAATGAAGAAAACAAGAAAAACCTAGAATTCATGAAGCAAATTCAAAGAGATTATCAGGAAACTAAAGACTCCA